>JAVDBV010000136.1:0-42141 GCA_032619315.1 Piper longum
AAAAGAAAAAGTTTTGGGGGGGGAGGGGGGTGGGAAGCATGTTGTGTGGTTGAGGAGGTAACTGCTCTGTCTCCGTCAAGTCTCACCTCGCAATCAATGAGCGTTGGACAGGGCCGGCCTCGAAAGCCACAATGTTATGTCTCCTTGCTCCCATTTCCCGTCGGTTCCACCTTGCCCACTCCCCCTTGCATTGGCCTTCCCCGTCGATCCCCAATTTCTCCTCCCCGGATTCGTTGAGAAAAGTGTACCATGGCCGAGGGTGGGCCGGCGGCCGATCCTACCGACCCGGTTCGCCGGGTGCTGCTCATTTCTGCCGGGGCCAGCCACTCCGTTGCACTCCTCTGTGTGATTTCTTTCCCTTTTTTTTTTTTGTGTGTGTGTGTGTGTGTGTGTGTGATGATTTTGCTAGTCTCTGATCTTTGTTGTTGCTTCATTTTTTTTCTATTCTTTGCACAGTGTTTGTTAAAAAATTAAAATTAAAATGTTATTTTAACTACGGTGTTCTACAGGTGGATCATGTGCGAGTTGTATGAGGGGGAGGGGGGATGGCTGCATTTTTTTGTGTGTTAGTTAGCTCAGTATTTTATTTTTTAGCTGTGATTTTTTTAAAAAAAAAACCTTGTGAAGGGGGTTGAAAGTAATTTTGAAGCAAGTTTGCTTAATTGAACAGATCATCGAAGTTATTTTCCTGGGATTGATTTGATTTAAATGTTGAAAATTGGCATCCAAAATCGATTTGTACTTTGTTTGAATTATAGTCAAGTGATAGTTTATGATCTTTCGTTTCTGATTCATCTCAATTGGATGATGATTTATGAGGCTCTTTTTTTGAGGGAATTAAGCTCCGTTGTTGTGGCAGTGGTGTTGTGATAAACTGATTTGTGTTAGCAATTGGTAAGAACATGACATCACTTCTTTTTTTTTCTCTAATTTTCAGCTGGGAACAATGTCTGTTCTTGGGGGCGAGGAGAAGATGGACAGTTGGGCCATGGAGATGCCGAAGATCGACTCCTGCCAACATTGATGAGTGCTTTGGATGGTCATGGGATTGTGTCCATTACTTGTGGGGCTGACCATACAACAGCTTATTCTGATTCTCGGTTACAAGTTTATAGCTGGGGATGGTTTGTTCCAGCCCATCCCCTCTTTCGTTTCTTGTCTTTTGCATCTTTGCTTGCGTGTGAAGCTCTTCTGTTACTGCAGTAATTAACGTGATTAGGAATTGACTTGCACTGCGTGTAACAATTTTAGACGTGATGCAATTTGGTCCAACGCCCACAATCTGATGGTTTAGTCAAATTCTTATAGTGTGAAATAAGAGGACGAGGACAAGAAAACTTAAATACTACAAAGAAGTTTGTATTTGGTGGCAAAAAAAATGGTAAATTGTTGTTGCTATTAATCTTGTCAATCTCAATAGTAATTGGTTTTTATACTCTTCAACTGGCAACTAACATCCTATCCGATTCAAGGTTTGATAAGGTGCGAGCACAAGAATCACGTTTCCTATGGCCTTATAAGTTTACAATCGAAAATGGACCATTTTCAAGTTTTTTTAATGGGATAAATCTTTGCTTTTGTGTCACTGAATTATCTGAAATATGGAAAATTTGACAATCTAGTAAACCATTTCAGTGACTTTTTCATGCTCTGAGCCTAATTGGTTGGTTCTTTCCATTGAAGGGGCGACTTTGGTAGGTTGGGTCATGGAAATTCAAGCGATTTATTTACTCCTCAGCCTATAAAAGCATTACAAGGTCTAAAGATCAACCAAATTGCTTGTGGTGATAGTCATTGTTTGGCAGTAACTATGCAAGGCGAGGTGCAAAGGTCTCTATCATTTTTTCTTTGTTAATATTAGAAACTGTCTTAGATGTTGATTTCCTCTTTATTAATGAAGAAACATGTGTTTGCATCAGCATGACTATCTGACCTTTATATCGAAAAATTTTGTAGTGTCTACAAATACTATTTGCAGTTTGGTGACAATGTAGCGTCTGTGCTTAACACTACCTAATATGTGGAGTAAATGTTATACGAGAAGAATATATTTGGTTTGTCATCTTTGATTTATTATTTGCCTGTAGTTGGGGGAGAAATCAAAATGGCCAGCTTGGACTTGGGAACACAGAAGATTCACTTGTGCCACAAAAAATTTTAGCCTTTCAGGTAGCTTAGTTTAGCTTTTATGATGTTCTTTTTTTGAATTTTATGACTTATTGGTGGTAGTTCCTAAATTTGAACGGCGCACAAAGCCTATGTTGTTACTATGTGTTGCTTACACTAATTCGTTAGCTTTGACATGGTTAGGGGCATTTATTTTATATGTTAACTTCACCTTCTATAGTTAACCCGGTTATTATGGACAAGATCACTGTACAGTAGTTGGTAAGCAATGAGTTATCATAGGTGCGCAAAGGGTGTATCCGTGGGGCAAACAATCATATAGACTTACATAGAAATTTAAGAAAATTGGTATTAATGCGTAAATATCATAAACCTCTAGTGATGCACCAAAACCAATTAGATTAGCAAGCTTGTTTCGTATGAGGGGCCATTTATCAGACAGACAAAGATATTAAGCTGTTTATTTGTAGTTAGCGTTTGGTCAGTCGGAGACTTAGTAAATGTTGACACTTTTTTTAGATTATTAGACAAAAGTATGAATGTTCTAAGAAATATTCAATTACTTGTTGCAGGGAATTTCAGTCAGTATGATTGCTGCGGGGGCTGAACATACGGCTGCTGTTACAGAAGATGGACATGTCTATGGCTGGGGATGGGGAAGATATGGAAATTTAGGCTTAGGTGATCGAAATGATCGCTTAGTACCCGAAAGAGTTTTATCCATAGATGTAGGTTCTCATAAATCTTTTGAAAAGTTCAATTTCTTGAAATTGGACGCTGATTGTTTGATCTTCCTTTTTCACCTTGAGAAAGATTTCTTTTTTGTCCTCTTGTTTCATCTAGGTGTGTATGTCATATGTGTTTTTTGCATCTTGTTCTTTATGTTTATATATATCTGAGCTTTGCATCGGTTACAGAGCTGGACTATTTTTACCATAACATTTCCATTCTTAATATTTGATTGGTCATGTACGTGATTATCATGGCATTAATATATTGCACAGTTAAAACATATGTGATTGTTTTGCTTGATAATACTTTGGTTTATTAATACAAAAGTTTTTAGTCTATTCGTTATGTTTTTTTTTTTTTTGCTCAACACATGGAAATTTTTTCATTTGACCTTATGTTACTTTTTTTCTTCTAATCTTACAAAGAAGTGACAACCAAACATTTACTTCTAGACCTTCACACATACGGTTCTAATATTTCCAGGGAGAAAAGATGGTTTTGGTTGCTTGTGGGTGGCGGCATACCATCTGTGTCTCCTCATCTGGCAGCTTATACACCTATGGATGGAGTAAATATGGTCAACTGGGACATGGAGATTTTGAAGATCACCTTGTCCCTCATCAGCTCGAGGCCTTGAAAAATTATTCCATTTCTCAGGTCATAGTTTTACTCCGAAGTTTTAAAAATATGTTGCATACTTTTGTTATATTAGATTTGTTAGTTTTATAATGCCACAACATGTTTTGAGAACAACTTGAGAAATTTGAATAGATAATTATTCAGATTGGAATTAGAGTATTCATTTTCAAGTGTATTTGATGGCCTTCTTATACGCATTGAGGAAATCATTTAAAACCTCATTACTTGGGAGAGTAGGCAAGTAGTCTAACTTTTGCCTCCCGCCATTTAGATATCTGGTGGTTGGAGGCACACTATGGCCCTCACATCTGATGGAAAATTATTTGGATGGGGATGGAACAAGGTATCATTAATCATATTCTCGCTTGTTTACTAATCTGTTTTGAGGCAGTTTTTGTCTTTACTTAATTAAATGTTTATGTTTTTTTACTTAATGATTATTATTACGAGAAGTGGGAACCAGTGTGATTGTTGAATTGAAATCTTAAGTCATAACCACTAATGCATGCTAAAGAAAAACTAAATAATTTTCTGAAGGAAGGAGTGAGGGAGGGGTTAATGTTCGTGTCCTTCTGATTGATAATAAATTAATGCCAGGATCTGGTTGGTTTTCTTGACATCATTGTATAACTATTTGCTTTATGAATGTTTTGGTTCCCTTTTTTATATCGAGTCAACTGACTCTAATTTCAACTATTAGTGAAACTGTTCCTGCATATGCTTTGTTGGCTGATAAAGAGCTATCCTCTGATGTATTGATCAGGATTTGTTTTTTCTCTTTAGCAGAAAGCTGCTTAACTTTTCAAATAAATTGTGGGTTTTCAAAATAGGACTTTCACGTTGATTGTCTGCTCTACAGTTTGGACAGGTTGGCGTCGGTGATAATGTTGATCATTGTTCACCTTTGCAAGTAAAATTACCTGATGAGCAGGTATTTATTTTTGTCCTAAGTTTTGTTGATTTCAGTGGTAAATTTCACTTAATTGGAGACCATTTTACAGAAAGTAGTACAGATTTCTTGTGGCTGGAGACACACACTTGCACTCACTGAAAGGCAAAACGTGTTTTCTTGGGGCAGAGGTACAAGTGGGCAGCTTGGACAAGGAGACACATTTGATCGGTAATTGCCGTTACTCTTTTTTAGTTGTTAATTGTCATTTTCTCTGAAACACCTTGCATTTAGTGATCCTTGTAGAAGTGTAATGAAAAAGATAGTCTCAGTTATTGTGTCTGTCTTTTACAAACTATGGTCCATGTGTGTATGAGGACGTGACAACTGAAGGCAGAGTGGACAACAGCAAATTTGCAAGTTGCATCAGGTAAATGCTGGATGACATTGACTTTGGCAGAGCCCTTCACAGGTGGTGGCAGCTAAAAGAGCTTACACAGAGGCAGGAAGCACCCTTTCCTCTTCTTGTAGTGTTCAGGCTATTATGACTGCATGAGATGGCAGCCATAGAAGATGTGTGACCTATGCAGAAAGATTATGATGGTGTCTAGGCCGGGTTAGGGTTTTTGACTTGCTAACAACAGAAAAATTACTTGGCATGGTAAACATAGCTTGAGATGGATGAGGCAAAACCAAGAATAAAGTTGGATTCGACATAAAAAAGTTAGACTTAGCAAAAAATTAGTTATAATCAACTTCTTTCAAAAAATAAGCTATAATTTATTGCTTTATAATGATAGAAAAATCAATATTTATAATCTAAATAAAAGAAATGTAACAACCCAACCTAAGTGCAAATTGATGGGCTAAATTATTTTTTTTAAAACTGGTTAACCAAAGTTTAAAATCATAAGTACATCTTCACTAATGTATTAGATCTTACCTTGGTAGGTATTAGATGCGGGACTATCTATCTTAGAAAATTTTATATTTCACCTACTTTTAGAAATTCCATCATTGGAACAACTATATTGTTTTGGGAGTTTTATGTTTCACCCACCTTTAGGAAATTCCATCCTTACAAAAACTACGTTGTGGCTCATGGGCCTAGTCTGTATCCTATACACCCATCATCTAACGCGGTTTCAAGTTAACTTTCATATCATTTTTAACATCTCAACTAAAGTGTACACTAATGGGTTTCAGTCATTTCTTGAAAAGTGAGTAATCGAGGTTGAAGATCATAAGCATTCTTACTAATATATGTTGGATTTTATTTCAGTAGGTATTAGATGTAAGACTAATTATATGGGAAATCTAACATTCTCCCCACCATAAGAAAATTTCGTCGTTAGAATTCTTTTTTATAACAAGTGAGCTTCATCTCGAGATTGGATGTTGAACTAATTGTTTTGGAGATTTTACAATCCACCTACCTTAAGTAAATTTTGCCCTTAGAATTCTTTTTCATAGATTAAGAGCTTCATCTGTGACTTATACACCCTATCATTCAACAAAGACTTGGGTTAGTTTTAATACCATTTGCAACGACCCCCCCGGCCCCTAGCCGGCCCAAGCACAACACGATGGACCTAATCATTTATTTAGAAGTAGTTAATCAAAGTTGAAGATTAAGTATATATCTACTAATATGGTAGACCTTACCCCAACAAGTATTGGATACGGTACTAACTATTTAAAGATCTTACATATCTTCACTAATTCACTGTATCTTACCCACCTTGTTAGCCGCCCCGATAGCCGATAGGTATTGGATGCAGGATTAATGTTTTGGGGGATTTTACAAGAAACACTTACTTTAGTTAATTGTGATTGTAAATAGAATAATATATGAAAATTGCTTTATCACCTTCTTTCTCATTCGTTGGATCCTAAATAATTGATGTTTGTGTTCCCTCACTTCATTGAAATAACTTGTCTATTAATAAAATTCACTACAATACTATGAATTTTGCAGCCTGTCTTTTGTAAAGTTAGGTTATTGATTGTGTGAGTGCTTGAGAGGATTTAGGTACCATATATAATATATTCTGATTCTAAGATTTTTTTGAGAGGTTGCAGGAATATACCATCCGTTATTGGTGCGCTGAGTTCTAATGGGACTGGTCTTCAGCAGATAGCGTCTTCAAAGTCTGAAACCATATCAGGTTAGTTGTTTACTTTTGATTTGCACTTCTATATAGTTATTGCTTTTTGTCTTCTTTCTTTCTTTCTTTCTTTTTTGTGGGTGTGTATAACCTTTGTTTCTGGTTTAAGCAGGCAAACTCTGGGTTTCACCATCAGAAAGATATGCCATTGTTCCGGATGAAACAGTAAGTTACATGACTTTTGTTGTCAATATGGTTTTATTGAGATCAATTTTGTTTTTGGGGTTGGCATTAATTTGAAGTTCTGATAGCTCATGTGCATGAAGAAGGCTTTTATTCTTAGCCCTTTTATATAAATAAATCACTATGTTGAATCCAAATTTCCATGTTGATGTACACTTGAAGCTTGTGGTGTGTCATGCGCTCCTTTCTCTTAAATAAGCTGTGATTGTAAAAGAACACTGATAAGTATGCTTTATGATATCTTATCTCATGAAGCATCATCATTAAACTTCTACTTATACTGTAGTAAGGGCCCCTAATTAACAAATATCTTGAGAGTTTTTAAATTCAACTGAAAAAACTAAGAAAAATTAGTAGGATAGACAATATCAGTACAAAGAAAGAAGATATAGAAAATAGGCAACGCATGATCTTTAGTTTACTAATTGATTTTTTAATAATTGTCATTTCATCAACTACATAGATTCCTAATAACAAATTCTGCTGTTACTAAAGTAAGGTATAGTATCCTACAGACCAAGAAGATATAAAAATATTATTCTGCATAAACTAGGGGCTAGACTTAGTTACTATAAATATTGCATGTTTCCTCGTTTACCAAATGCCATTTGTGAAGGTTGATCCTGTTTTTGTTTGATAAGCATTCCGCATACAACTTGCCATTTTTGTTTATTTACCAACTATGAGAGTGAAAGTCGTGATTTTTTAAATTATGTTGTAGTGCAGTAAATCCGGTGATGAACCACAATACGATGTAATCGACTGATTTGGTCGCTGAAATGAATGCAGGTCAAAGGACAGACGATGGATGTTGATAAAGGCAATGGAAATGATGCTAGTGTTCCTGAAAGTGATGTTAAGAGGCTGAAAACAAATACCTAATGGAAACGGTTCACATCATGTCTATTAATTTTAAGTTTACCATATGCATTATGAACTTCTTGGCTGTTCCATTTTGTGGTACCGCTGCGGTTGGTTCCATGCTTGGCGGAATTACCTTTTCACCAATCACTCTCTGTAAATCCATTTTAGATAATGATATAGAATTTGGATACTTAAACGTCCTACAAATCACAGGATTAGGATGCATCTTATTCTGCTGATTTCACTTCTCTTCTATTAGATGCTCAACATCTTACCAGTAGTTTTTCCAATGCCCTTTCATCCTTTAATCTACAGTTTCTAGGTAGGTAAAGGTTTGCATCCTGAAAAAATTCGCCGTGATTTGGTCTACTTCATATGTTTTAAGGTCTTAAACACGTTGTTTTTTCTATCTACCGCGTCTAGGAAATTATTTGCATCCACGTACATGCCACGTCTAAATCTCCCCAGGCTAAGATTGCTTGATGCGTAGATTTCGTCGAATCCTCAAGTAGTAATCTAGAAGCACCGACTCTTGATTTAGTTCAGTTTAGCCATCTCAATCGCATTAGACATGTAAATATTCCCCGTATGTGCTGGCTTGTATAGGCTACTATCATGCCTGTGTAATGATATGAATTTGTACATTTGATAGAGGGTACGGTGTGATTGGAAGAGAATTGCGGACCTGGGACGTTACACTACGTGGAGGGAAGGGTGAGGAGTGGAGAATGGGTCGTGTTTTTGTGTGATGATGTTAAGGCATGGAAATAATGGAAAACAAGGGTTTATTAGGTCACAAGAATGTAATAAAGGAGGTAATCAATGTAACAAAGGGAAAATAAAATATGAAACTGGGGTCTTCGCATAGTAAAGACAACAAAACTCAGGCATGCAAATGAGGGAAAATAACGGAATTGGGAAATAATAAAACTGTGAAAAGAAAAGAAAAAGAACCCAATTGAGATAGATAAGGCCACGATACTGGTCTTCACCGACTCCCAAGTCCCAACAATCTACGCTTAAAATAAAGCATGTAGGGGCCAATTTTATAAGTCAAGGACATTGTCAAAATAGAGTTAATGCGATAAAATATGCTGAAGTGAATGCCAGAATCTTGGTTGGATCTAAGATAATTTGAAGAGTTAAATCTCAATAAAGTCACTAATGCTGCTAACTACAAATTACATAATTAGTTTCTTTAGGTCTATGCCACTAAGGGTTTTCAAATGTAAACGTTGTTTCATGACAATTTGAGGGTAAACAAATAGCTGCAGTTTGGTACAAAACAATAACTAAAAGGGTACCTTCTCTTGCTTCTGGAACAAATGATAGTCTAACAATGTCATCCGCTAAGAACTCTACAAAATCTTAATCCTCCAATCATCAACAATTCGGACATTAGGTTTACGGATGACAAGAGCACCTGGTTTCAAACCGGTGCGCATAACAAGTGGAGCAGCTTCAACTTTAATTTTATTATTACTTGGATCTACCAATGCTTCTTTTGCGTCAGATGGAAGACCTAATAACAGTATCCTTTCCACAACAGAATCGGAAGAGAAGTGCTTCTCATGTGAACCCGACGGGGATAGATTTACTGATGATAATTTTCCATGTGCAAACACAAATCGACGATGGATAAATGCACCTTGCTGATATTCAAAGCTTTGGCCATCATCAACATAGAGTTCACCCTCAGCTGATCCGGAGCTGTTAAGTGCAATTACCTGGTACCACAACAAAATCAAATCACAATTGATCGAATGGACCAGTTTTGTTACAAGTGCTTAACATGCAAAATAAATTATGAATTAATTCCCATATTGCAAGTGACTTTTTACAAATGGCGTTGTGCTAGAATGTTTGTCTACACAAAAGGTGGAGGCAATGGTGATGGTGGTAATGATGATGATAGTCGCTACTACATAGAATCTGCCATATAATGTGGTGTCAGACAAAAAATTAGTATTAGCAATAAATTAGTCAGTTATTTAAATATAATATAAGAGAGTTTTATGTACATTTTTATACTTTATATTTTATTTCATAACTGACCCTTAGTTTTATTTAAATTTCGATGTCATTAAAAATCAGGATTTCTTAAATTTGGTAAAAAGAATTGTTTTTTTTTCCTACCATTTATATACAGTAGATTGATGAATAAAACTTGAGTTTGATATAATCAAAATTGTCTCTCCCTCATCTACTGATCTTCTTTTTTTTAATAAATGATTGTAATTAATCATGCAAATACAAGAAAAACCTAAAATAATTTCTTAACAAATTCATCTATTCCCAAGTAATCATGAGTAAAAAGATAATCCTGGGATACCAATTCTTCATCCCCAAAGGATGCAACCAAGGATTCATCTTATTAAGTAAAAAATATCAAAAGCACCAAACGTGTACCAGTGTGTAAGGGTCTTCTCCCATTTGCTTTGTACTTCGTCTGAATCTGTCTTTTCTAGGTATGATAGTACCTGCTTTCTGAAAGCAAGGAATTGTGTCTTCTGTAACGTCCAACTTGTATGATTTACCGCCACTGTATTGGATCCCATTTCTCATGTCATACCAAACTTGTCCAGTAGGCAGATACACTGAGACATGTTTAGCTCCCTAACATATTTACCATGGAAATCAGGGAAAAAAAAAGGAGGGCAGAGAGAGCGAAAGAGAGAGAGAGAGAGAGGGAGAGAGAGAGAGACCGCTTCATAAATGCCCTGCACCAAAAGGCTGTCTCCAACCATGAAGGCATCCCCATTGTTGTATGTAGCTTCATCGGCAGGAAATTCCATCCAAAGAGGGCGCATGACCGGGACACCAGTCATGCTGGCTGCTCGAAACAATGAGTAAAAATATGGCAGCAATATGTACCGTGTGCGTATTGCTTCTCTTATAACTTTTGTGTTTGTATCTCTGCGTTAAATATCACAATGATCATTAAATATCAACATAATATACAGAGTAGGTACTCCAGAAACTGTATACAAAAGCAATTAAGCTTGATCTGAGATAGATACAAATAATCAAGGTAGCTAATCAGCCTGCACGGACATCATTTAAAGGCAATTATTTTAGAATGCCAGCAGTCCAAATATCATGTCAGTGCATCTATAATCACTCAAAACAACCAGCTGCAATTTATTTTACTCAGATATTGAAAATAATCTTAACATGTTTCAATATTCAACAATCCATTTATTTGGTTAAATTCATAATAAGAAACAGACAATGTGATGTGCTCAAACCGTTTGGGTCAGAAATAAGTATTCACCCTGCTCCATTTAACGATTCAAATTATGGCTAGACATTCACACACACTCCTCTAACAGACCAACATTAAATAAAGGAGCATAGTATAAATAAATGGCTCGATTCTATGACATAATAGCTCTAGGACATGACATGTCAAAAATCTAGGACAACTTGGGGGAGACACTATAATTTTCCATAAGCATAAAAGCAAATAGTTCCATAAAGAATCATTGACACTAAAAAAAGTGTAGCAAAGGTCAAAAAGGTTTTGGTTGATACCCAAATAACCAAGGCTCTCGTCGCCTAGTATCATGATGGGCATGCGCTCTAAAGAAAGGATAATAAGCACCAAGCTGGTACCATCTAACAAGTAGTTCTGTCTCTGGATTGCCAAAAAAGCCACCAACATCCGCCCCTAAATAAGATTGCACATTAAATTAAGTGTAAGTGGCACAAAAATATGAAATAATAAAAGTGACCAAACAGGTGAAGAGAACTTTTCCATTATAGCCATGTTTAATAAATCATCAGCATCAGCATCATCACATCTAAACAAGACCAGTTCAGTGGAACAAGCTTTGTGTCACCAATTGCTTTCACATTGAAATGAGCGCCAAAACCAAGCAGAAACAAAGTGGAAAAATCTCTCACCAGACAAGATTGCATGTTTCAAAATTCATTTCCAAGATGCAACACTATTCACTTCTAGTAATATGTCCTTTGGTGTCAAAAGAACACCCAATTCTTTGCATGTGTAAATAAATGGGTTTTCTCTACAATGTAATCAAAGTTTTCAGAGATCAATGGTGTAAATGTTGTGGTGTGTGGTTCTCCATCCTCTACTTGGCTCTTCCACCCACATTATGCCCTCTTTTTATTTTTCTCTGGTTCAAACTTTCCAGTTTACTCTTTCCCCCATTAATCATGATATCAAATGTGCACGTAGATAAAATAATTTCGTCTGTTAACGCCCTTCTTGAGTATTGTCAGAGTCACTATTAATGTGTGATGAACCCAAACACAAATTTATTGTAAAACACCTTTCCAGGTGATTGCAATTTAAGTTACCGATTCACAAATATATCCATTTATTTACACACAAATTTATTAGTCATTCAACAATGAAAGTAAGTTTCGTGTTATAATTTATCTAGATATTTTTGGTCAAAATCATGAATTTCACTTGTTTCTCAGATTAATAATCCAAAATGGTTCACTAGAAATTTGCTTAGCCGTGATTCATTTATATAAATAACTAATTACCAGAGAACGACATGCCAGTAAGTCCAAGTGTCAGAATCATTGGGACAGAAGCTTTAAGATGATCCCAGTCGGCTGTATTATCACCCGTCCAAACTGCTCCATACCTTTGGCTTCCCGGAAAGAACGCCCTTGACAAAACAAAAGGTCTATCCTTTCCCTCCCCTCTTTTTAGAAGTCCGTTGGCTGTAGCCATGTGGAAATAATATCCATAAGCGTTATGCACTTCTCGATGTTCGAAACCACCGTAATGTAAAGCATCTCGTGGCATTGAAACCTAATCAAAATCATTCATATGATCACAAGTTGAATAACAAAAAAAGAAGAATCATAAACAAATTATTTGAGAAGCGAACAAACTAATTAAACTTTAAGACACAAATAATCGACACAAAAGAAGAGAGTAAACAATAATTTCCCCCTCTCATTTGTAGGTTCCAAACATACAGAAAACTACTAAATACTACTGAATTGGAGGTGGGGCGGCTCCCAGTCAATTTAATGATACAACTCCGACCACACATTTCTCCACTGCATCAAGCTTCCTATGCTGGTACCAGATGAAACAACATTTTCTACTGCAATCAACGCCGAGCCCATAGAGATGCACGTGAAATTAGAGCATTAAAACAACTAACGTTTGTAACACAAACAAAATTTATCTCAAAGAGCAAACTATGCATCAATAAACAGTCACTGCAGAATCTCAAACTAATACAAGGCAAGCTCACCTCAGGGCCGTTGAAGACAGAAGGCTCATTCATATCATTCCAGATATACAATGTAGGGGTGGAACCAACATAGCTCTGTAAAGAAAACTTGTCAGCCCACCATTCCCGAATCTCCGGATTCAACATATCAGGATAAGACGAAGAGCCTGGCCAGCACCACCCCTCGAAGTCATTCCCCTTCGCATCCTTCACATAATACCCCTTCTGAGTGGCCTCTTTGTGCAGGTGGAAGTCGTCGTCCCTCTTAATGTGAGGATCAACAATGGTGACCATTTTTCTTCCCTTGGCGGCTAGATTGCGCTGCATCTCCTCGGGGTGTGGGAACAGAGCCTTGTCCCATGTGAAGTAACGCTTCCCATCGGTGTGCTCGATATCAAGCCACAGCACGTCGTAGGGGATGTCGAACTCGTCGAATTTGGCGTCCACCTCCGCCACATCCTCCTCGTCCCGGTAGTTCCACCGGCACTGGTGGTAGGCCGTAGCGAACAGCTGCGGCAGCGACGGCCGCCCGGTCACGCCGGTGTACTGCTCCACCACGTCCTTGGGGCCGGGCCCGAGGAAGAAGAAGGCGTCCACGATCCCCGCCTCGCTCATCCACAGCGTGTCGATGCGCTTCTCGTCCGTCGCCGCCCAGCCGGGGGCGAGAACGTCGATCTGCATTTCGGCGGCGTTGAGCCAGAAGAAGCCGGCGGCGCCGGACGACTTGCCGTGGGCGAGCATGAAGGGAATGGATCCGTAGATCCCGAACGGCGATTCGTGATCGTACTCGAAGACGTCGAGGTTGAAGAGGCGGTAGGGCTCGGAGAAGTCGACGCCGGGGCCCCTCGTCGGCTTCAAGGCGAGGCTGGTGGAGGCGTGCTCCGGTATGCCGTACACGAAGTCGGCGCCATGGAAGGAGACGTCGAAGGTTATCGATTGGGGGCCGTAGGGGCGGGAATCGGTGTGGGAGCGAAACCGCTCCTCCCAATCCTCGTCGTCCACCTCCTCCTCCAACTCGTTCCCCTCCTCGTCCTTCTTCCTCCGCCGCCTCTTCTCCCGAAGCTGCTCGAAGTCGAACAGCCCGTTGTGGTTGAGCGAGACGAGCCTCCTCTCTGGCTCGCCGCCCGGACGTAGACCTCGAATGGCTGTTTTCCTCACCCTTTCGCTACGTCTGTGAAATCTTGCTGTAAATTTAAATTAACCGGTGAATTTTTTAAGTTTGAATCCAGTTTATATAATCGTTGTGGTGTCCAGTCCAAAGAATAATATAAACCCATTAAATCAGATTAATTTGATTTATAGGCTTAATAGTCTAAAAGATAAAGATATAATAGATCTACACTGAATTGATAATTTAAACTCGCTGTACTATCATTTTATTTTAACAATATAAAATAGATTTACATTTTACTAATAATAAAAATAAATAATATCCTTCCTATTCCTCTTTTAATTTTTTTATTGTTACCTTACTCTTATTAATATTTTATTATTCACACATTTTACACAATTTTTTTAATTTTTTATACGATATATAAAAAAATTAAATAATTTTTTAAAATTAATATTTTATTTATATATTTATAATATCTATATATATATGTATATATTATTCCTAAAATAGACTAATAATATATATAGGGCATTAAATTCCAGATATGTATCAAACTATTGAAAATACACTACTAATCATCTTGAAGTATAATAATAATATATATATATATATATATACATATACATACAAGATTAAGTTTGTGTTTAATGATTGATTTAGGTTTTGGTATTTGTGTCTGTGTTAGTGCATAATTGTATATAATAAAATAAATAAATTATAAATAATATCTTCCGCATTTAATTTAAAGCTGGTTAATTGAAACTTGTTTTTGTTTTAAGAAGATAGTTTGTATTTTTTTGTACTTTTGTGTAAGATGATTTTAATATTGTTTATTGAATTACAAAGATGATTGGATGATAATATGAAGATATTTTTGTCCAAAGTTAAAAAAACTATAGTCATATGATTTACGGATTTAATTGAATGACCATATTTAACAGGAGTTGATGTTCTTAAATTAGTTTTAGATGATATTAAGGACCATTTTTATTTGATCATGTGACCGAAGTTTGAGCTCTTTGTGCTAATTTTACTAAGTTTAAATTTATAATTTGTAATTTTCAATCACAGAGGAAAAGTGCATTTTAAAAATTATTAATAGGAATGTAAATTAACATTAATATTATAATACGGTATAAAATAAATATATATAATTAAAGTTTTTGTCCAAGCCAAACCAAATGGTCTCGCTTCTGCTCCAGCTATCTCCATAATAAATATTAAATTATCAATGACAAGCTCGGTTTAAAAAATCAAAATTTCAAGCTCAAGTTCATTATGTTTATTTTTGAATCTTAAAATAAATAAGCTGAAAGTTCAAGCCAAATAAAATGGAAACAGAGAACATATTTTACTCTTCAACTAAGATTTTGTTTTACACAAAATGCATAATATTGTACGAAGTTTTTATTCCCAAAACGATACTTTACAAATCTAAACGTGATGGGCGAGAAATTTATGATTAAAGAGTGATGTAATACATTATTTATGATTTAAGGGTAAATTTTTTGCTATTTATGATTTAGAGATATTTTTTAATACAATATCTTATTTACCTTTGGTTTGAGTTTTTATGAGTAACTAATAATCGACAAGCATGGCGGCCCATTGATGAGGTAAAAAAATTGTGCGGGGAATATTAGAGTGACCCAATTTCCTTATATTTTATTATACTCATTATGTGTGTCGTGGTCAGAAGCAATAGAATGACCATTTATTCTCTTCTTCCATGTTTATTAACCACGACAAATATAGGAATCTAATTTCAATGAATAAGCAATTACCTATGTTCATGTACAGGTTCCTTGGCCTGAATGTGTTTGGCCTCTGTTAAAAAAAGTTTACTGAAAGGCGACATTGTGCATCCACCCTGATAAAGTGCAACAGAAAGGTGCTACACTACTGCAAAAGTATATTGCAGAAAAGGTGTTTGATCCTCTTAAGGCTAGTCGCTAATCAGCCTTGTGAGGGTATGACGTTCATTGAATGCATTTTGAATTAATAGCATCTAAACCTCTTGTTTCTGGATAAAAAATTTTACGCCCCTCTATTCTATTTTCAGCTGTCTAGGACACAGTTATTTTCTTATTTGTGGAGTCCTGGGCTGTTGCAGAGCTTATTTTCTAGTTCATTCTTTTTAAGTGTTTAGCTTTTTACCATCTTATGTTAGGGTTTGAAGGAAGAGTAACTACCTGTGTAATACTCTGGCCATGCTTTTCTCCTGCAATTGAAAACATTAAGCCACCGGGCTCTATTTGGGTCTGGCACCAAATTTGCCCCGATTTTTTCCAATAGTAAACATTTTTCTTTACAAATTTTCTAACAGGAAAAAACTGCTTCTTAGTTCATGCACAAACAACTCTCTTCGTTGTCTTTTGAGTGTTAATGTCAATCACGATAGAGTCATAAATGTTTTATAGTTCGATTATCTTACAGGTTTGTTCCTTGAATGTTGTTAACCATAACTTACATCTAGGTAGGTCGTGATGGGTAGCGTGGTGGGATTTTTGTGTCCAATAAAATATATGACACAAATACCTCAGTGAAACAAGCCAGTTTTTATGTGGTATCACCTTTCTAACACAACTCTTTATAAAAAGGAAGGACAGCGGAAGTGTATTATGAAACTCCACATATGCATATATGGCTTGGTCTACTTATAATTTCCGAACTGAACATCACTTATTTGGTTGGACTTTCTGTTTTGCCTTTCAAAGTTGCAAGTTTATAACTGTCATAGTCCTTGTGTGTTGTTAGCATTGAGTTCCTCTTGTTACCCGATAACTTTGTGTACAAATTTGTAGAAATAAGCCAATTTTGGATTTGTACTTTTTTGTTTTGAGTAGAATAAGTTAGCCAGATATTTTATGGAGTAGCTTGTGACTTTTGTTACCGATATGGTTGCAGACTATTTACGTTTTTGAGGATAGGAGCAATGAGCTTATACGTTTTATAATGATTGATTACGTTGGCTTGCATATATAGCCCCTGAGAATGTAGATATTCAAACAGGAGGCCTGCAATAGGTTCAATTCTAAAGAGCTGTTCTAAGAAAGCTAAAAGAGAAAATGGAGTGCATTGACGGCTTGCTTGGCTTGGGTTGCTTCGCCGGGGTGGAAAACGTACAGTTACTAGAGGCTGCTTGTAAATGTAAATTGATTTTATTGGCGCAAAGTGATTGCAACTGGTTCAATCTTGAGTATTTGTGTTTTGCTTTTGCTTTTCACTTTTTGAAGATGTATTTTTATGTGGACATCAAAAATTTTCAAGTGTTGGCTTCCTATTAATATTATCCCTCTCTGTATCTATTGTTAAACTGAACTCCCATTGACGAGAAAGTAAATACTGTGTAAAACTTGAACAGTGCCATTATTTGGATCTGTTCTATCACATGCAACAATGCTCACAACCTCGATTTTGAAGTTTGAGTATTGCCTTTGTGCGGTGTGCTTATATGACTGTATAGTTACTGCTTTCATGTCGCTGAACATTAAGATTTAATTTTAAAGTTGTTTTTGTAGGGAAAATTAAGCGGTCTTCCGGTTGTAGAACAAGGTTGTCAATTTATGATTGGAATTTTCTTCTAGAAATTTGCCCTTAATTAAGCAATATAAAATAAATGCTCATGCCACCACACCTTTCTTGCCTCTCAGCTTTTTATTCAATAGAAAAAGCTTTTATTACCAACGAAGAGATGAAAAAAAATCACCTTTTTCCAAGCACGGTAAACAATGATATTGTTGAAAAAAATAATATAATCAAATCCATAAATTAAAGCGCTAGTATTTTTCCCATTTTTCATATTTCAGTATTTTTTATGTTGTGGCTGATTTTGACCCAAAATCGTTTTACAAATCTCTTAATACTTATTTAATTTGGAATTATTTTTATTATTATTTATTAGGAAAAAAGTAGACTATAATTCAACCTAAATTAAGAATTTTAAAAATGTTAATAAAATTTAATATATTTATAATTATACAATCAAATTAGAGTTGGTTACCTAAAAATATATATTTAATTTAATTTTTCACATATTTTATATATTTATTTATTTACATATTTTTATTTATTATTAAAATCACTTAAAATATAATTTTATTCGAATAAAAAATCTTTTTCAAAATAAATTCTATTCGGTCATCAAATTTTACAATTAATAAAATTAAGATTACTTTTAATATTTCTATACAACAATTTTTTTTGTTAAAATTAAATAAATATTTATTATTTTTATTTAAAATATTATAATAATAACTTTAAAAATATTTTTACATATTCTTAATATATATTATTAATAAATTTTAAATATAATCGCACATTTCATTGGTCCTTAGCTAGTTTTTATTATTTATTATCTACATGTACGCCTACACGGTTTATGGCTTTATGCTACCCCCTAGAACAAAGTTTCGAGGAATGAGCATTGGTTGGTCTACATGTGCTGAGGCAAAGTGTGTGGACGGGGCATTTAGAATGAGGTGCGACTATGGGAGGTGGAGAGCGAAGAGGCCATATTCCGAGGCTCAGTAAGTCCAGTGAAGAAAGACGACAAGTTGCATGCTAAGTTGGTCCTTTGGTTACTTCGAAAGTCTAAGCTGTTGCCGAAAATAGCACTTTCCAATTTGCTGCCCACCGTCAATATTATTCAAGTTTCCATCATCGCCTCCCATAATCTATTCCTATCTCCCACCTTGCTGCTCCCCACGGCCGCAATACTAAATTAGCATTTCCTCTTCTTTCTTTCTTTCTTTCTTTTCTGCTTTCTTTTTGTCACTAATGAGTTTAGTTCAGTTATAAGCAGTTTAAGATTATATTGTCACGGCAAGCAACGGCAGGCAGTTGTCTGATCTGAAGCAGCGGATTTGTATTTCGTTCTGTTTGACGTGCATGGATATGTAGTGCTTTCTATGACAACCCTTCGTGACAAACAAACACAGAATACTAATGAAAAAAAAAAAGCACAGTGACACGACAATTTATGTCATGGAAGTCATTTAGTCTCACCCCTCGTATTGACTGATCATCCTTGTTGCCATGTACGCAAATGCACTACACGGATGATTTTACTTATCACAGAATGGATGAGTTTATTGATTTCGATGATGAGTAATCTTAAGAAACCTTTATGTAATGCTATTTAATAAAATGTCAGTAACATGCTAAAAATATCTCATATGATGAAAAATATGTGTCTGTTTATATCGGAAACAAGGTTCGAGGCATTTCAATTTCTCGATCTTAATTAAATAACTTATAGCCACAAAATTTCATCACATACGCACTTCAGAACGATTTTAAAATTTGATATATTTTTTTCGCTATAAGTAGACTGTCATATTTGTTAATATGAAGGTTTCTGAAGAATCGTGTTTTCGGATGGATGTTGCTGCCTCGCCCCCGCATACAAGTTATGGGACCGTGCGACATAAACGTATGATAATTTGATGATCGTCGTTAAAAGTTCAAAGGAGTTCAATTGTCAAAGCCAAGCCCTTGGCATCTAGTTGGATTAGAGAACAAAGCCAATATCTGGCTCTGTATTATGCGAAGCTTTCTTAGTCAAACTGTTCTAGTACTTGTCTACTTTACTTCAAAAAAAAATAAAAAATCGTATTTACTTGTAATTTATAATCTACGATATGTATGTGCATGCGTTTAATTTTCATATATAACGAAGCGGTAGATATATATGATTATCTTATCTCCTACTAAGCTTCCACCTACGAGGAATGATTCCATCGCAGCAGGGACGGCCACCATTCGGTTTTTCTTCCTTTTCATTTTTTTTTTCTTATTTTATTTTTAGGAAAAGAGTGGTTACAATACAATGAAGCACATCTGCAGGTGCTGATAGCAAAAATGTTATAATTGACACATACGAGTTAACTTAGTTGGCGATCTATATAAGACGTAGGAAGAGATCGAAGAGGCCTCACAAGTCACAAGCCCAGGCTCCCTCCTGCTCCCTCTGTTTATACTTCAAAACTTTCAACAGGGAGCCGATCGACTTGTCCGAAACGAGGTACGAAGCTTCACATAATCTTATAATCTCGCTCGGCTTCATCATTCTTCCTCGTCATTTGTTTGAGTGAGTAGCACTTGGGTTTTCGTGAGCCTCGGGCGTCGTATCGACCATCGACTATCTCGACCAAAATCTAGTCGCTCTCTGCCACTTACAGACAGCCTACGGGCAACGGACAAACGTTAAAATTTGTAGGAATTAAATCGTATCGAGTATTTTTCCACTACACTAGCTGATCAAACATTTTCCGCCCTCCGGTCTTTGGTTTCTGTTTGCAAAAGATGGGCTTGGCCGGGGAGATGAACGGTGCTTGCTTGGACGTGGAGCAGCAGGACCCTTATAAATGCTTCGACGACGATGGACGGGCCAAGCGGACTGGTGAGGCAAAAAAATATTGTGACTCTTTAAATTTATTTATTTTGGTGTATTATAAATGTATGGTCTCCTTTGAATCGAAAACAAAAACATCGACAATCGTTGGGCATGATTCTTTTCGAGTCCAGGGAACGTTTGGACGGCAAGCGCCCACATAATAACGGCGGTGATTGGGTCGGGGGTGCTATCACTGGCCTGGGCCATTGCCCAGCTGGGATGGGTTGCCGGCCCCATCGCCATGTTCTTGTTCTCTTATGTCACTTACTACACTTCTGCTCTCCTCGCCGACTGCTACCGCTCCGGCGATCCCGACACCGGCAAGCGTAACTACACCTACATGGATGCTGTCCGGGCTAACCTCGGTAATTTGTTTTTAACTTCACAAACGAATTCAACTGGTTAATTAACTTGGTACATGACCCATTAAGATAACATCCTTTTTTTTTAACATATGCCATGGTTGGAAATGCTCATCTTGTGTCAATTGCAGGGGGAGTCAAGGTCAGGGTGTGCGGCATAATCCAATACCTAAATCTGTTTGGGGTTGCCATCGGATATACCATCGCAGCTTCCATCAGCATGATGTGAGTTCGAGCCAGCTAGTTACTTAAAACGTTATAAAATATAGTTGCTAAATGAAAGATTTGCACCAACTTCGACTGCAATTTGCATTTTTTTTTTTTGTATATTGTTTATGGACATGAAAAGGGAGATCCAAAGATCCAGCTGCATCCACAGAGGCGGGGGAAAGGAAAGTTGTAGAGTGTCGAGTAACCCCTACATGATCATGTTTGGCGTGGCTGAGATCTTCTTTTCACAGATTCCGGACTTTGATCAGATATGGTGGCTTTCCATCGTTGCCGCCGTTATGTCCTTCACTTACTCCACCATCGGCCTCGCTCTCGGCATCGCCAAAGTTGCAGGTGATGATGACAAAACTCGCAATTATAATTAGCTTCGTTTTGATTGTCACTCGCGTACTTGAGAATTTCATTCTACTGATCATTCAATGGAATAAATAACGAAACAGAGACGGGCACTTTCCAAGGTAGTCTGACGGGCATCAGCATTGGAGCAGTGACCGAGACCCAGAAAGTGTGGAGGAGCTTCCAAGCCTTTGGCGACATAGCATTCGCCTACTCCTACTCCCTCATCCTCATCGAAATTCAAGTAACTAATTTAAAGCATCTTTGATCAATGAAACCTGATTTATATATATAATGTCAATCCAATTGATTAGTTTAATGGATAATGTACTATATATATATAGGATACCATAAGATCACCACCTAGAGAGGTGAAGACGATGAAGACGGCGACGCTGTTAAGCGTTGGGGTGACGACGGCCTTCTACATGCTGTGCGGGTGCATGGGGTATGCGGCCTTCGGCGACGCAGCGCCCGGCAACCTTCTTACCGGCTTCTACGAGCCCAACTGGCTTGTCGACATCGCCAACGCCGCCATCGTCGTCCATCTCGTGGGGGGTTACCAGGTATACTGCCAGCCGCTCTTCGCCTTCGTGGAGAAGTGGTCGTCCCAGCAATGGCCGCATTCCACCTTCACCGCCAAGGAGATCACCCTCTCCCTCCCCTTGGCCGGCGCCCGCCGCTACAACCTCAACCTCTTCCGACTCTGCTGGCGCTCTGCCTTCGTCGTGCTCACCACCGTCATCTCCATGCTCCTCCCCTTCTTCAACGACGTGGTTGGGCTTCTGGGGGCTATCGGCTTCTGGCCACTCACTGTTTACTTCCCGGTGGAGATGTATATCTGTCAGAAGAAGGTTCCCAAGTGGAGCACCAAGTGGGTATGCCTCCAGATACTCAGCCTCGCCTGTCTTCTCATCACCGTCGCCGCCGCCGCCGGCTCCATTGCCGGCATGGTCGTCGACCTCAAGACTTACCGGCCATTTCAGACCAGCATCTAATATTGGTCTGATCAGAGCATAATCTTATAATACTGGCCAGTAAGATGGAAGATGTGACAGTGAAATATGGAAGCGTGTGCGTCTGTCTGGTCATTGTGTAGCTTGATTATAACAGTATCTTCCTTCTCTATCATTTGCTATATGCTGCGCCTTCCTGGTGGTTAATTCATATTACACATCTGCATTGAAAGAACACGGCCGGATTGTCACTTAAATTAGTGATGGCGCGAGTTCAACAAGCGTCAACCAGCTGCCGTCTCTGTTTGCCCAATTAATTTTGAACAGTATGTCGAACATCTACCATAAAATATTTCGGACAATCAGTCCCTTACCTCCATAAAATTCTCTTAAAAAATTTTATGTAATATATAATCGTCAGGATGATTTGACGTAACGCCTGATGGTTCATTCTGAATATATATATATGCATTTACGTGATATGAACATGAACAGAAGTATATAGAAGGTCACGCGTGTGGTTTAAGTGAATCATTTTAATGTGATTGATTGATGATTATAGGAAGCAGGTGCAATACTTTGGGCTCAAATGGAGATCAATGAACTAATTCCCATCATTTTTTAATAAAATGATTAATTAAATTAAATAATCAAATGGAGATCAATGAATTTCAACACGTGCATTAAATAAAAGAATATCAGGTATATAATTTGCAGATGCTTACAAAAATACTGCATACTTAAATGATAGATTAATACCCATTTCCAACCATTCCCATCTTTTGCAGCTAGTTTAACAAACTTCACTTAAATATGGGGACGAGAGGGGAGACTGGAAAATGGATGGCCCCTTGAACACAAACCCAGGTACGTCAAAATGGACAGCCAGTGCCGTTTATCCGACAAACAATGATTATCGGGATGAAAGCTTGCACCTTTGAGTTGCACACTTCCCCTCGCACCTGCAAAAACTCTTCTCGCCCGGTTCGCTTGCTTGGGGGAAGGGCATGGCGGTTTGCCCTACGTGGGGATCAAACATCTCTGTGAAGCAAAACAACATATTCGATCTTATTAAATAGTGTTGTATCATTTGTTACCATCTCGTTTGTATTATGTATAGCTCAAGACTAGATTGTACATGAAATGAAACATTGGCCGACAAGCTCATCCAAGGCTAGATTGCACTCGTCTTCTTCTTCTTCTCATCCAATTATTTATTTGTTGCTGTTGTCCTTGGTTGGTACTATGTGGTTGCCAATACGATTGGATGCCCTCGTTATTGCCACTCATGTACTATATTGATCAACATCTCCCGAAATTTTTCTTCCATCTTTTTATGAAACTACAAATTTTAAATGAGTGGAATGGTTCACCTGAAACTGGCATAAATAGAAAAAAAAAATGATAGAAAAGAAAATACAAGCAAGAGAGACCAAGGGAACAAAAGCTCAACTACGATTCTTGTGTGAAGTTGATTGAAGTGCTTTAGATATGTTGGTTGATAGATCGTACTTGTATATGTTTCTGCCTGGTTGGATTATGCTTCTGAACCGATACAGTGGCAGCATGTTTCCAATCAATATATGCAATATGTTGGTTGATTTTGGGGATGTTGAAGATTTGTAAAAGATGCTTAGATGTTGTCTTCTTAATGAAATCACTTTTTTATAATAATATGCACCTATTTAAGTTTCTAATGTGAAAAGCACAAAAGTATCCCTGTAACAATTTGATAAACTTGTTCAGTTGAGTCAAAAGTACGTACAGCACAAGATCAAGCTTATTCTATAAGGTTTAATTCGAGTTCCTTTTGATAAAATGTGAAATTTTTACTTTTTAGAGCAATTAATTGTATCATTGTGTGTTGTTTGTGCCATCAAAAAGATTGTTAAGTTATTCACCGAGTCGGTATCTAATTTATTTGGCTTTAGGTGGAAGACTTGCTCTAGTTTTCCATAGGTTACTAGTAGGTCTGCAATTATCAGACATTTGGAATTGGCCTGTGCACTTGCCAGAGACAATAAATTAAACCTGCTAAATGTGGAGATAATTTTCAATAATACTCAGGTCTCAGGGCCTCCATGAATTTTGCTTGGCTTGCTATGGACTTTCTACTTATTGTTCGTCAAAACACAAAACCTCACATTGTCGAGATCGGAATCTGCCCAATTTCTCGATTAGTGCTTTGGTTTTGATAAGTTGTTTGGAGTGATGTTCACGTTTTTCTTACCAAAGCAATTTTGTTCTATTTGGCTTATATTGAGCAGCTTGAGAAAAGCATGGTAGTTTTTCTTTATATTTTTCTTCTTTTCTAGCTCTGTCGATGAATTCCTGATATGTCTCGGTCTTTGTCTCTCTGAACTTCGATTGCGGTTTAAGTTTCTTTTGACGCGTTACAGTGTTTGTTGTACAGGAAAGCACAAAAGACGCCGTTGCTGTTGGATTCTCTGAAAGATCAGGGTCTGGAGGTCTTGCAGTGTACAACTTTGAGTACAAGGTGGACAGTACCAGGGGTGGCATGAACCATGGCTTTTGTTGCTTCTAAGAAGCTCTATCTACTCAACATATCTTATTCCGACCGTCCTCGTAGCCCATGAAGCGATCGAAACAGGTTCTTGTTGACATGACACGAGTTCTTCATTCGTTTGATAGAGCCACTTCGTTAACATAGCCAAGGGATTTTCTTGGTTTGCCTACCATTCTACTTGGTTATTGTGATCAGATATGGCTTTACATGTCAATGCGAATAAATGTCTTTTTCTTCATACTCGCACAGCCACCTTGACTGATAATAAAATAACTAGTTCTCAAGATTTGAAAGTTGAAACCTTCAATTTTTGCAGGAAATGGACTTTAACTGTCGAAATAGATATATCATGGTTATAGAGTATTTAAAATGGCATCGAAGGCGCTCAACAGTCATCAAGATCTTTCGACTATGCAGCCCAGGTACTAAAATTAGACATCTTCCCAAATTTGTATGCTATAAAATTTTGCATTTTCACTGGCAAAAATGACAAATTGACAAGAGGCAACAAGGGCCATTCACCTTTTCCAAACATTTACATTGCTACGATATATGATAGAACAAGCAAGCCATCCTTCTAAAAGCATCGCTGTTAGTCTACTTGAGGTCTTTACATCTAGATACGCGCAAAAACGGGCTAATAGTCTAGCTAAGCGTCAGAATTATGCCTTCTTCACAAAATGGCCAGCTTAATAGCTTCTACCACATCACGATTCATCCAGGATCTACGCATTCTCAGCCACTGCCTTGTCAATTTCAGCTATATGGTCTCTCTCAGAATATTCCACTACAGCAACAGAAGACAAACAAAGCAAATTAGTACCTTCTGAGAAGATGGAAATTATGGAAACTGATCCTCAAAGAACAACAATACCTGATCGATAGTAATTGAGATCCCTGCAAAACACGAAAAGAAAGCATGCGTAATTCATGGAGGACAATATCTTTCCCCAAGTTCAAACAAGAATATGGAATGATAGAATAACTTAACCTAAAACAGGCTAAAATCCTTCAGAAAGATAAAACCATTTATAAAAATTTAATCCGTAGACGCCCAAAACAACTCTACAGTGAATGATAATGCTTCCATTCTGCTATTATTAACTCTCTGTGCCGACCTATAATAATCCACTATATGCTAGAGTTTATGCAAATGAGTTTCTTGCAAAGTGGACAGTATGACCAAAACAAGCGAGAAAACACGCCAATATTAAACTGCAAGGACTAAAAATTCAGCCTGAAGCAACCATTACTGACTGCAGTAAGATATCTTGTTCCTGCCTTAATTGAAAGCCACAACAAATAATTTAGTCAAGAAAAACATTTCATTTTTTTTTACTTCTTCTCTGTTTCTATAAACTCAAGTTAGTTTGGGTGATCAAAGAAACACATAAAAACTGCATGCGAAAATAAAAAATTTAAAATGTGCAGTTTGCTAATAGGGAAAAAAATGGAACCAAAAAGGAATAGCATTCCCTCAAAAGGAGGAGTTGGATTCACTTGCGGCAGAAGATGAAAACCCAAAATGCATTAAGATGTGATAAAATTTAGTGCGAGAAAGTAGTTATTGATTAAATAGTTGTTGAAGCACCAAGAAAGCAAGTTCTAAAATAAAATAGGCATCCGTGAGGTTTTCGAGGGAAAGTTATCAAAAACATTTTATTAGAGTAGATCCAAAAGATAATTTGTAAAACAAACAAATTCCATCTTCACACACTAAGGTCTATTACAGGCATCAACAAGTGTTGTCGTGGCAGTGTCTTTCGTTGGAGTCTGAAAGGATGCCATAGCAATCAGCCCTTTCTTCAGCAATATGATGTGATCGACTTATACGCTGGAAAATCCACAGCATTTTTGTTCAGACTAAACATCCTCTAACCTATTTTATTTATAACAAGTTCTATAACCAAACCTAATTCAAAACCCAGTTTCAAAAGAGGGATGACGCAACCAAACAAATAAAGAATAATGTTGAGAACAAATTTCAAAAAGCAGCGAAGGTTTGCCGTAATCCTCCAGACATTAGTAGCTCAGCTCTACATATAGTTTAGCCAGATTTTGTTAGTAAGAGTTAGTGTTAACTCTACGTTAGGTTTCAACAACTCAATATTAAAGAATTAATTGAATTAAAATCTAAAAGGAGTAGGATAGATTGACGACACCTATCTCAATCTAAGTGTTTCTACACGGACCATACTTTTTCCAAGCTTTATTTATATAAATGAGATTTGACAAGCTGAGTGAGGTATTCATTTGTTCTTATTATTCTTAATTGGTATAAAATTCAATACTACACCTCGATGATAGTTGTTTTATGGTCTGTGGAAGGAGGCAAATGGCAGCTTGCCGCCGCCGGCTTGCTGAATTACTCCGAGGCATTGCTTCATCTGAGAGAGGAAATCACCTCAATCTCCTATATAGGAGGAGACCATTATGAGCTTAAGCCTGCTACAGGAAACTCATATGAATGTGGTGTTGCTCCAAAAGGAAGCTACAGCACACTCATGCAACTTTTGTTAGGGGATTGTTGAATCATGTGGGTTTTAACTATGTGGTGTTATTGATGCTCATATATCCTTCCATGACAAATTTGCATGCTTACCTATTCCATGTTTGCCGGATCAGAATGTTTGCATGCTCCATTTACAAAATATTTTAGCTGGGAATGTTCATTCAATCATCACTATTGACATTCATTTCAGGAGTATTTTGGTTTAAATTCTGCAAAAGAAATTCCGGATCTTGTGGGCACAATCGAAGCGGCAGATATTCCTTTCTCGAGCGTTGGCGTTCAAAAAAAGTATGGAGTAGAAGATGTTGTTTACAAAGACTTTTCACGTTCTGCCTTGACGGATGAGCTTTTGGATCGGCTCTTCAGGTGAGAACCTCTCGAGTCTTGGCTGACAAAAACTCGAAACGGTTTGAACTCTCAAATTGTGGCGTTCTTATCGTGTTCATGGAATTGTGGCATTTGACAGGCTGAGGGAGGAAACCATTAGAATCGGTTGGGCTGGTTACCCACATTTTGAGGTCCCTGAAAAATTTGCACCATTTATATTGGACGGGCACCGCTTGTACTACGTAAACACTTTTGAGAACGCAGCAAGCAGCATTGAGACGAGTGCAGTAGCAGCCGAAAATGTTGCTCGTCTTATGTTGTCGAGGTGGTCTGCTCCCAAAACGGGAGACTTGCATGCCTCTGAATAACGGATTCAGCAAGGCTATATCCATCTTCAAGTAAAACGCCACAAAAAAGACATGGCTTGTTCTATTTTTCATTTTGTACTGTACAAAGTAATGCTGTTGCACTGTACAGTAATATTTATTCCTTGACCCGAGTCAATTTTGAACTGTGAAACGAAAAATGGAAGGTAATTTGCATTTTTTATGTGATCTTTAACCACCCATTTGCATTTTTTTAATGTGATTTTTAACCGCCCATTTGCATTCTCTTCTTTTTCTCCTCATTTGGTAATAAAAATTCACCATCCAAGGCGGGTGCTAAAAATTTACTTGTGAATACAAAACGAAAAATTTATGGTATCAAAAAATAACTATAATTCTCACTTTTGTTAGAAAAGATAATTTTATACTTGATCATGGTTTTCCCGCTTGCAGCACATTGAAATGGAAGAAAGATAAGAATCAATTGAGTAGAAAATATACATGACCGTCGTGTCCTTTTTGCACTAAAATTTTTGGGCAAAATTTATACTGCTTATCACATTGAACAAAGTATGAAAGCGATATTGTTTGTAATGTTTAACAAGGTAAAAGTGAAAATGCTAGTCAACTTTAAATACAACGAATGAATTGGTACAAAGATTGCCAAATAAAAAATAAAAAAAAAAACTTCACCACGAAAGACAAGGGTTTATCTTCGCCCGCATGCCTATACTTGTTTTTTTCCCATGAGCAAATGGGTTTATCTCCCCGCACACACCTACACTTTCCCAGAACTCAGGAACCAGTAGAGGAAGTACGGTTTATTCTTTGAGCACCCAATTTTGATGCTGCACTTCTTGTACCTCGACCTCTGCTAACTGCCAATGGCTTGGCTTTCGTGGTAGGAGGGGGAGCAGCAATGGCAGCCCAAGGATCCTCACTATCGTCAATAGCTGGCTTCAGATTTAATGCTTGCACCGCAGTTTCTGGTGGAGCTGCAGCTATGGAGCCCCATAAATCATCATCCTCAGCTGCCCTCGATCTAACGGTCTTTGCATTCATCTGTCTTGATGACACAGCTTTTGCCGCGGGTGCTACAATTGAACCTGAACCCCGTATGTCATCCTCTTCTCTGGATGCCATCCGTACTGCAAGTTATTAATAGCATTAACAAGTTAATACATTGGGCCACTGATTTAGATCATGTTATCTATAATTTAATTTCCCATTAAAATATACAGCTTAGGCTCTTGGTCGCAAGGCAGGAAGCAATAGTCAACAGCAATTGCTCTGCCTCAAAAACACTTGCTTAGTTTAGTGTCTTCTGTTTAGTGGCTTCTGTACCTCAATATGCAATAATAGTAACAAGGCATACGCTAAAATTTCCTTTCAATACATTATCCGGCTCCTAAAATCACCAGAAACTAGTGTACCTTGCTCTTTTACTTGGACAACAGGCCTTTTCTGGGCAGCCTGTATGTTGGCAAGTGCTGGAAGTGGCTTTTGTTCCTCAAGGGGCTCTACATCGCTCCATGCATCTTTATTACCATCATCAATTCCTCCATTTGTATCCTCAATATCACCCCAGCCATCAGTTGACGTAGGAGATGTGGGCACAGGTTGGTCAGACATATCCATTGTTTTACTTGACTGCAACAGTGCACTATCTGCACGATAAAATGGCTTAAATGAAAAAACTAGCCAGAGTTATTTGGCTGTACAAAATAACAATCTAAAAAAATAATAATAATAAAAAAATCCAAGTTATCCTCCCAAAAATTTTTTTCTACAAACAACAAAGCACTTCAACCTGGTAAAATAAGTGTTAATATCATAATTTACAAAACCAATCTAATCATATCTTAAGAAAACAATCTCACTAGTAGGCATATACATTGTCTACAGGAGAAAATATACCTGAATTGGCAGTCAAATCTGAGGTAGTGAGTTGAGGTTGGACAATAGACAGAGCAGCTACAGACTGATCCGAAGGCTTCCCTTTATTCACCAATGAGCTCATGGCCCACCTGTATTTCCGCTTACTAATTTGTCAAACAATTTCTTGAGAAAAACCTTCTTCTATTTACTCAAACTATGCAATAATTACAATATAGAGGCTCTTTTACAAAAAAACGTGAGGCAACAAAACTTAAAACACATGTTTATAAACACTATTGAGATCAAAAAGTCATTTTGCAGTAAAAAAATGCATACCCAAGCAAACTTGCATTTGATGGCAACCCTGGAATTGTAGCACTTGCAGCAGTATTGGCATCCCCAACATTCATCTGCAAAAAAATGCAGAATCACGGAGGATAATTAAAAAACCCAATCAACTTAAGCGAAAAATGTTATAACCAATTGGGCGTTGTGGTTCAAAGCCAAGTATTTTGATAAAATTTAAAGTATGCCAACGATGGTAATTAGTATTTTTTCCAAAGACATTAGTAAAGAAATTAATTTCAGAAAAAATACTTACTCAATAATGTCATTAATTTAGTACTAAAATTACAATAATAACTAAATCACATGAAAGAGACTATATTGCTTTAAATATTTTCCACAATCTTCATAAGAAATTCAAAAGGGGGTCGAGGAACACAAAAGTGTATAGAGCAAGTCCAAAAGGATAACAGACTTTCACCATTTGATCTATAATATGGTTCACAGTTGTGGAATAATGGAATAGGATCCATGTTCCCAAACCCAATTCGAAGGGTGGAAGAAATTGAAGAAGATATGGTCCCAAAATTCAATGAAGAGAAAAACATATGTAGCCTGAGTCGTGGATTAACCAAATTACATCACGAGAAACTGCCGTAGCTCCTCTCTATTGAAGCAAAAAAGGGATTGAAGGAGCCAATGGAAGACACTGTCCATTACTCAAATTAAAAGTGACATGTTCATCATCATCATATGCATTTCTCAACTTCAAACTACATGAGATCAGGTGACATTTCTCAAGATGGCTCATGAGCACTGCAACATCCTTATAGTGGTAATCCTTCATATTTTCACTTTCTTTGTTTACCACATATTTTGATGATTTCTTAGTTATAACTTTTCCTCTATTTATGTTGGTATTGCCAGTGCAAGTTAACGCTTGTTTTATGATTCATCCAGATTCAATTGCATATTTAAGGACACCAATCACATTGGTTTTGTTGAAGTTTTTTTTTATTCTTGTTCTCAATTGCTTATCTAGTTTAATATTTAAGAAATCACTAGTTCTTAACCCTCCAATATTATCCATTAGAATATTCACACACTATTTATCTAGAAGCAAATCACAAAAAAAAACCAGTAAGAGATAGCAAAGCTCCTAAATTTTACAGAAAACATTCCTAATATTAACTTGATGAAAATTTATTCATCCACATGGCTAAAACATCACTTAAAATAGTCTCATATCTGCAATTTGCCTACAATAATTCGTCACTAATCAAGTCATTGCAAACCTCATAAAACTTAGGTACATTACAATAGACCTGAAATTTCCTCGCCAAAAAAAAAAGAAGCAGAGGGTGGTCACTACCTTTTCATGAGACTGCTTCAATATCTGTAAAAACTGCTCAACAGCCTGAAATGCTTTTGTCCTTACATCACTAGAAAAGTCAAGATAATAGGCGGCATTCAGTTGCAGAATAAAAATAATAACAAAAACAACATCGAGGAAAAAGTGACAGTCAAAACTACTCAATATTGCCATTTTATTCAATCTACAGTAATATAAAATCTTGAATGGGAAAATATACATTAATGTGGACATGCTCTAAACAGCAATTTTATGTGCTTCAAGCTATAAGGTTTTCAATTTCTGAGTATTTTCACATGCCTATAAAGCTCATGGTTTCAATCAAACCCCCGTCGCATATGTTCCCTTCAAAGTATCATAATTTAGTCAGGTATTCTACCACCCAAGCCTAACTGCATCATGATATGCCTATATCAGGCCTTCAAAACTAACTACCCACACTAAAGATCTGTTACCACATTCCTAATTTTAGCTATATCATCAAGCCTGGCGCAATTGAATATTGACCATAGTCATCTTTAAGGTGTTGCACTTGCAATATTTGCTATGCTCCACGTAATTTTTACATGGAATTTTCGAAGTCCTATCACAAACAATTAAACAACATTGGGGGCTATATTTTTAAACAAAAAATATATAAATAAAATATTAAGAGTGATGATTTTGCTTTATGTGATAACAATTTTAAGTCATTACATACAGAATCACCAATAGAATGGTAAGATGAGATCACAATCATTTTTAAGAAAATTCGTCCAAGAAGCTGCCTCATTTTAGGACAGATGGTCACCAGACAAATTGTTTTACTTATGGAAGTCCTTTAATTGGATTAGATGGTCGAGATAAAAATTCTACTAGCAGTAACGACAAATCTTCTGCTTAATCCAATATGAAGCTTGCTTTCATTGGAGCACACTGGTTTTGATTATCAAGATCAGTAATCAAAATCTATATTTTTATGCTAAACACCAGGTTTAGGCAATAAACCCTGGATTAGAACGTAGCCGATATTATTGATTATGTCAACTTACATATATTGGCCTCAATCAATATGACCTAATCACCCAAATTTCCTGGTGTTTTAAAATCAATGCTACCACTTTCTGATAGGTATTAAATTTTACCATCCTCTAATTTTTATAGGTTTCTCTTAATCTATGCCAATATTGGATGCAGCTCAACATAGCAGAACTCTTTATTTTAAAATTAAGTTTTGCAAAGCCAATTGCTCCATATGAAGCATCACATATGCAGATTGAAATATATACTTACTCACCAATCAGGGTCCACAGTAAGGACTACAAGGTTAGCTAAAATGCGAGTGGCAATCTCGGTAATGTCATAATATGAGCTGGTGGCACATAGAGCCATAATTCCTGAAAAGTTCACAAATTTTTTTCTTACATAATGGAAAAATGACATTTTGCAAAATATTAAAAAAAAAGTAATCCCTCAAGTGACCATAGTAAAAAATAATTATAATAAGAAAAAATAGAAACCATTAAAATTTCAAAGCACGACATAAATTTGCATAAAGCCATATGGATATGGAGGAAAAAATAGACAAGGGCTAGCAAATATACCTGCAGCACGAACTGGAGCAAAAGTATCCCGTAGGGCACGCACAGTAAAAGCATTAACTAACACTCTTTTTCTAGTCTGTGAGCATTTAAATACATTAGTGACAAACGCCAATTAATAATTTCATGGAGTACCTAAAGCAAAAAAAAAAAAAAAAGACATGCAGGCAATATGTCAAATGTGTCTGCAATCCAAAGCAGGACAAGTCGCAAAATTACCTGCATAACAGGAGTATTGTTTCACATAAACCTATCCTAGAAAGGAGTTAAAAATAATATGTTCATGTGCAGTTGTTCTGGCTTCAAAAAGCTCAAATATTTATTTTCAAAGAATACAACCATTTTATTGGCTAATCTAAAATTTACAATATAAGGAAATTTTAACAGATAACATTGAATGAAGCTTACTGGTTTTAATGACCCAAAAGTATTCTACTAAAGTAGACTTACTTAAATTAAAGAAAGGATCACATAGCGGAATGAAAGGTAATTATTTACTAGAAATATAACCTCCACAAACTTAATGAACATGCAGTGCAGTGTGTTCCAGGTAACAATGGAGAACATAAATTATGTAGTATATTATTTTGAAAATGAAATTATTTCGTTTTCAATTAACCTCCAAAATATGTTATTCTGTCATTTTCGTTTCAAATTTTTGTTATTTGTAAAAGAGCATATTTGAAGAGGTCTGGAAAACAGCTCATTACGTGGAAAGCAAACGTTTTTTGGAATCAAGGTTGGTCAAAGTCAAATATAATGTGTCTTGTATAGCATGAACCGACATAAAAAAAAAAAAAGAGGAAAGCTTTGGAAAATAAAGGAAGTATGTCAGTCACGGTTTCTAGACAATTAGTAAAAGCCTAAAAAATGTGCAACATGAACTAGGAAGGCATGCATTGAGAAAATAGGATGAAGGACTTGGACATTAAGATGGTCAATGACCAAAAAGATGTCTCTTCACAATCACAATCATAAATAAAGCTTAAGAATATTTGACACACATACAATAAGAAGAAAAGGATTATGACAAGCTCTCTCACCATCTCTTTTAAGGGAAAGATTGGAAAATTAACTTCAGAAAGATAAAGCACAGGTAGTACTCATCAAAAAGTAAAAAGCAGCTTGTTTTGTTCCATTCAAAGGTATTGAAGTGATGACCTACCATAGAAAAACCCCACAAAACAAAATAATGAAAGCATAAAGCTAGGTTTTTGACTGCAGGGTCCAGCAGTCTCCCTTACAACTTACTAGAATTTTGATGGTGTGTAAAATCCACTAAGTTTAGTTGGAACTTGGAGATCTTGAACTTTTACTCAAATATCCAAAAGAAGTTAAATGTCTTGGAGAATGTCAGCTCAATGTAAAAAGAACCGGTGCATAGGAGAACTTGTAACTTAGGTGTAAATAGCACAAGTAGTTGAAATTGTGTAGGGTGATATATGTTGAGATTCAGTCTGGATTGTTTGCCTCATCTCATATGCATTTCCTTTTGTTTCTTGCTTTAAATGTAATAAATTTCGCTGACAACTAGTTAGTTTATATATTTACTGCTTGTATCGATCATGTTCAAGTCTTATTTGTTATTGAATAAATAGACTTTCATGCCTTGAGTGTCGAGGTGCTAATAAGTCAATTGAACTCGAATTTGCTTGATGTTTTACTCGAACTCCAATCAAGTGAGCACGAGCACATTTCCATTCAACCCTACTTGACTCAAATCTCGACATTGTAGATTAAATAATATATTTTATATGTTTTTTATATAATTATTTACATAAAATTCAAAATGATAATATAATAGTTTCATGCATGAACAAATTATTTGGTGTATAATTCCTATGAAGTTGAACAATTTACTCATCTAAATTCTAAGATTATTTTAAATTATATGAAAGAAAAATATAAATAAAGTTCAAGCTTTCTTGTGTAGCAATCGAACTCGACTCGGTTCGAAGCCTATTAAGCTTGACTCGAACTAGAAGACAAAGGAGCAGAGTTTGAGCACAACTGAACTTGGTTGAACTCGCTCGATTAGCACCCCTACTTGATTGGTTCTATATAATTGTGGGCTGAGGTAACTATATAACATTTTTATATACCATATATATAACTCATCTTAAATCAAAACCTCACAAATCCACAATAGTCAAAATAGAATAAAAAATTCAAATCAAATAAATCAAGAAATAAACATGATACAGTGAAAAAATAAGATAATAATTCGCATAATTCATTCAACATCTAAAAAAACACAAGTACTCACCCCTTCATTGAGATAAGCAGCAATGTTCCCAAGTAGAATTGTGGTATTTGTTCGAATAGCAGGCTCCTCATCTACCTGTCGATGTAAGATTTATTCTTCAAAAGGTGCACAAAAATCCAAACTAGAAACAAATGGTAAATCAATTATCATCATGTAATGAATGAAATCAAATTAAAAAAATAAACTGACAAACCTGTAACTTTGAAAGGTACTTCAACAATGTTCCCGTCATCGTGCGTTGAGATAGCTGAATTCCAGTAAAAAGAAAAGAACCAATCGATAAACTATTTCATTTTTGCAGCAGTGTTGATATAGTAAAGCAAGCAAATAAAAAATAACTAACTCAATTCCTCTAATTAATTAAATTTTTATCCAGGAGAAGACACCACAATCACCAGATGTTAATTAATTACCAAAAATAATACCACTAAAGAATGCATCGTTTTTTTGAATCAATTTATATACGTCAAGATATGTATCCCCAGCTGGCAATTGATTGATCATCAATAACTGAAGAAAAATTATGTATTTTCCCAAGTATAGACATGTACAATAAATGAAGACATGGATCATCAATAACTATCAATGGTTAATATGCCAGTAGGATAGGGAAAAATAGTAAACAATGGACAGAAAAATAAACAACAATTCTGCATTCTTTATATTTGAAAGTAAAGCATGCAACGAACCTTAGGGGCCAATACGAGCATCGATTTGAGCGTCAATTCTCTTAAAAAAGCAGAAGTGTCAGAGAAACCAGTAGCAACATGTGGGAAAACCTAAAAGAAACAACCAATAAGAACTTCCCAAGATACCTATGATATGACAGGTAAAAACTAGAGATTGAACATACTTGTTCATCAACAATTTGTGTTGACAATGATTCTCCATACTGATCTATATGTTGCAAAAGAGAAACACGAATTGCTCTGTCATTTAAGCCAAAGAGTTTGACAATAGTTGGCAAAACCTATATCCAGGGAACAATCAATTTCAATGGCAGCCAATGGTAATTTTCTCTAATGGCCATGCAGAGCAGCTTTTAGCAATTTCAAAAAAATAATTAATAAGGTAAAAGGATAACCTTAACATTAAATTCTTCTGGTGATAGCCAAGAACCCATTTTTAAGAAAGCCGTCAAGGCAGGAGCTGCAGCTGAACCAAATTCCAAGGCAGAAGCCAGAAGGGGAAGTAACTATGAGTGAAGAAGAGCTTGTAAGCATTCAGAACACAGAAACGCACTAGCAAAATATGATACGTTTCTGCATTTTAAGATATACCTTCTTTATAACAATTTGCCGAGGAAGCTGTTCAGCTAAGTTGGGCAGTTTACGAAAAAATGAATCCTTCTCAACACTGTCTTTCAAGTTTAATACTTCCATGAATTGTATGGTATCAACGAGTTTGTTGTGAAAGTATTCTGCATAAAAATATCCCATTTATTCTCTTCACATTCACAGGCCCATAAGTAAAATATGTTATGAAAGGTTGATCAGTGTCTTCTAATAGATGGAGTTAGAATACCTCCACAAACAACACCAACTTTCAACAATAGTTATCCAATGACCAAAGCCAATTACAACAAAGAAGCACGTGAAAACTTTCAAACAGTACAAAAAGTGCCTTTCCAATCTCTGTCCCAAATAGTATTTCGTTCCAGTATGGTTAATTAAATCTTTAGAATATCCTTATATAGCTGAGAATGCTTAAACTATGCCACAGACTTCAGAAGCTTGGCATCCATGACATATAACGAAAAATTTTGAATTCTCCTCTTCATCCCTGAATGAGTGCACCAACTTTACATAGAGAAGAAGATAAAACAATGACGGATAAATAGCCACACAAAGAACATTGCAGCAAGATAGAAGACGGAAGAAAATCTCTTCACAAGTATGTTGTAACACTAACCAAAAATTGAAAAACTCACCACTGTTATCTATAAGCTTTGAGGCATTTAATCTTCTGTTGGGCATTGAACTAAGGAGCCTTTGATAATCTGGAAGTAGAGACTGTGAAACAAAAATGGAAGCACAAAAATTACAAAAAGCTATATTTATTACCGAAATAAATAAATGGAAGATATCAAATGACCTATAATGCCAACAACCAATTACTTCACTCATAAAGGTATCTGCTACGATCTAAAAGTATAAGCAAGGAGGGTATCTAAAAAAGGAATCCCGAGAAACACATAAGAAACTATTAAGTAATCAAGATCGCAGTTATATGTGCATCTAATCTTAGCTTGACTACGGTTGGCGAGCACCAATTGGATAGACTTCACACTACATCAGATTTACCAAACTCATTATTAGAACTCAGCAATGTCAAAAACTTTGCCATTAATTTTGATGATATTGAAAATTCTTTGCTTCAAAATATCATTGTAAAAAAGAAAGAAGACATCCATCACTACTTACCTTCGGAATGGAACCAGTGTTCCGCAGTTCTTCAGTTTTAGATAACCTTGTACCAGAAAAAAGCTCATAAATTAAGCAACCTAAGAAGAAAACAGAAACAACTTTAGAGATTTTTAAATGACCGAAAAGCAAAAAAACAAGGTATAATTCTCAAGATAAAACAGTTTTTAGTATAAAGTACAGAAATAACACAATAAATAGGAACCAGAGTCAAATTTCAATTAATAATTTCTCCAAATAAGGAATCCCTCCGGCCAATCTTATTTCAATCATTATTTTATTTTCATAAGGAAGATTTCACAACAGAGAAGCACCATGCTACTTAAGGAATCAAAACAATCATTAGATGTTAACAAACAAATAAAAGCTTAAACTTTCACACTCACCCAAACCCCATGAATCAATTGCCCAAGGTGGAGATCTTCTAACTGTGACCCAATCAGATTTGAGTAGTTCTTGAGGCTTGTACTGGGCACCAACAAGCCAGTCAAATTGCTGTAAAATGCATAATCAGTCAGATAATTTGGACTTTTAAAAAATAATATAAAAGATAAAATGCACACAAATTTTGAAAAATATTATCAAATATACCAGCAGCACATAATCTATAACAATGATCTCTGCTACATTACTTGAACCACTACGGACATTTAATTTCAACTTTAATTTCAAGATCATCGCTAGTTAAAAAATTTAGTTACTATAATTAAAAACCATAAATAATTCTTAACCCATACCTATTTCTTCAATTTTCTTCTTAAAAAAATTCAGAAATTTATTCCAAAATCATCAGTTAATCACGTAATGCCAAATCAGAAAAATGATTTTCTATTAAGACATTTTATTTTCCTCTTCTTGAGCAAGTTACAAAATTTATGCCACAATTTGACATCTCTAACCAAGATTAATCTTAACTATGCAACACCAATTTAAACAAAGGTGTCCAATTTTAAATATCCTATTACCAGATTTTAAAAAAAAAACGCATTTTTTGCTCAATGAGTTACTACAGCCTCCAAATACGAACAAATAAACATCTCACTTTCCTCAACCATCCAGTCAAAGAACCTGTTTTATGTTTATTCTGCACACTGATTCAAGGAAACATATAGTGAAGGCTTACCAGCATGGGGCCCATGGAAGAATCATTATGCCCATCGAACTCTGATAATACATCAAATGCATGCAGCTTCCAGTCCAAAGTTTGTGTAACAACAACACTTGCCAGGCAAACATTTCCATGAACCTGATATCAATAGACAAGCATAATCAGATGACTTCTGCCCCAGCTTATTTTAGGAATGAGAGTAAGAAGGTAACCGAATAGACCATAATAAAATATAAAAGGTGAAGAATGAAATTGATAAAAGACAATTAAGATAACAATATTGATGACCAGGAAATGTTTGAATTCAATGCATGCTTGTTGTTTTACTGTTATAACATCAATAGTTCATAATTATAGTTAAAACAAAATTCTACAAGATAAATGGAAGAATATAATATCAGGGAGTTTTATCTAGCTGAAGCATTTTTAAATTTTTTTGTAATTTTATGTGCGTAAATTTAACTCTCGAGAGCTCATTAGAAGTAAGAGTAGGGTTTAGTATAAAAGAGGTCCCACGCATCATTCGGTATTGAGTTGGTAAATGACATGAAATGTAAGAGACTACGCCCAAGTGCAAACTAATAGGCCCACGTAAATCCCTATACTACTCGGCGTGTCTGCGGACGCGAACACTTCTTTGTTCATGTCTATCCGCATTGCCGTGTCCATCCGCACCATGTCTGCAAAATTATTTGCGGACACTGTCCGTGTCTGTCTGCAAAATTTTTTTAGGGATGCAGACAGACACGGACATAAATAAGGACATCACATAAACTAATATGAACAATAAAATTAACATAAATTAAAAAAATTCAAGGTCAAAAAAAAATAGAAAGGGGTGTATTTTACATCAATATAAGTTTACTAATTTGGTTTAAATAGATATAATTTATATATTTTCAAATTTTTATAGGCCAACCCCAATACACGCCCCTTCTCTTTCACTACACACACAATTGGTAAATCAACAAAATATTATTAATTATACAAAAAATTCATATTTGAAAATATAACATTAATCTTGGGTCAAAATTAACTTCTATTTCTTACTACCCACCTATGACTTATAACAAAAGTTGTACATATTTATAATTTAGTTAATCACATTATTCAAAATAGTAATCTTTTAATCTATATAAAGCAAATGAACATTATTCATACCTTAGAAAATAGTATTAGACAAGAAGAAACCATTTAAATTTTGACTTTGATAAGCTGTGGACGTCCACGACATGTCCGAAAGTGTCCATATTTTTTATGGACACTATTTTAGTGTCCGCAAAAGTGTTCGCAGTCCGTAATATATATATATGTGTGTGTGTGTGTGTGTGTGTGTGTGTGTGTATGTATATGTATATGTATGTATGTACGGACACAAATGCGGATGCGGATGCAGAGGTCCATGGTTTATGGGCACCCCTATATGCTACTACGAGGGAGGGTATTAGATGGGGGGGTCCAACCTCACATCACTTCAGGGTTACAAATTACGATCAAAATAAAAAGAAGGGATGACTACTCTTGCACCAATTCCTCCCAAATAACCAAATATCAGAGTCCAACCCAGCAAGATTTATATGAATAAGCTAAAGCGAACATTTTACAAGTCAACACCATATTCTAGAAAAAAACTATAACCCTTAATTGATCATTTGTTGTAAAATCCCTGGACGGAATTACGCTTTGTTGCACTTAGCCCATCACATTACAAAACGTACACTTCTTGAGCAGCCTGAGTATGCATAAAAATTTTGGTTGGAGTGGGTTGATTGACCAGAAAGTTTCTAAATCCTAACTTTGTTGCTCTATGAGAGTTGTTTGATCTATTGGCTAGGAGCAGCTCCAGTCGGTCAGCTTGCTTCACTGAAATTCCTCAAACAGATCATAAAGATGATGTGTCAGGCACATCATCACTCCATTGGGACCCCCTCAACAGCAGATCTTGGAAAGCAGATTTAAATTGGGGGGGGGGGGGTGCGCAAGGAAGAAGATACTTAAAGTGAATTATGGAATATGAACAACCAAAAGCAGATTTAAATGGTGTTGTTGCAGACATAAACTTGTCAAGGCAGATTTCATATTAAGTTAACTAAAAGGGAAGTTATGTCACCCACGCTAATAAATTTTGCACGCACACTCTCTAATTATAAAGCAATAAAACTTACAAGTTTGCAATCATTATTCAAAAAACTAACTGCTTTAGCAATCTGGTGCAATCCCCATGCAAAGTATTCATCTCTGTCAAGTATAGACAATAGATTATTTAAAATTGTAACCGGCCAGCTGAATCTTCCAAAAGAATACAATCCTTCATACATATTGCATGTCCAAATCATACATAAAAATTCAAAACGCATATTTTGGATTGATCGGCTAGCCAGGTTGACAAAAGATGATCAGATTACGGTATACAAAGGAAATTTGTCCTCTAAAATATCATAAACCCAAGAACCCTGTGGCTGAATACAATCTATCTTTAGAAAAGAGAAAAAATAAGAATCACCCAAACACAAGGTTGGGCTACTTGTGCTTCAACCTTCCATTATTGAACGAAGTCAACAATAACTATCATGGTGTCAACTTTCTTTTCTCATTAGCAATTTGTTGAGCGAACCATCAACCATAAACCTCAATATTTTCTCCAGCATAATCTGAACCTAATTTTTATAGTTTGATCATATAATTAAATAACGGACATACCTTTGAGTACCTTCAAGCTCCAACTCCCTTATCTTTTCAGACAAGGGCATGACAGGCTCCGTAACAATGTAAATAGTAACTTTATTATTAGACCCTTCCAATGTCTCAACTTCGGCACTGTGAAGAAAAGACAAAATATTTGGGTGTCTAACCTGAAAATTTTTTACAAATATTTATCAACGGTCATCATCTAGAACCTTTAAAATTCAATATATTGAGAATACTAAAAGTCTAAACACACAGATTAAGAAAATTTCAAACCATTTATCATCCGCCAGTTTAGCAATTAGCATATTACGTCTGAAAGAACCGTAACATATAGTTTGCAAGACTCAAACTACTTTAAATTCAATGGTTAATTTCACAACAAAAATAGAGATAAATAAATTGTTTAAAAAATAAAAAAAAAAAGGCTTACGGTTCGTAAACGCTTGACGCCGTTACGCCCAGCAGAAAGGTGTCCATCTTGCGCACTACTTCCCGTAAGAGAAAAAATGGACACGGGGGATCCGTCTTCCTGGCAAAAACAAATCATTGATCCACGTAAGAAACCAGAGCCAGATCTTACTACGAAGAACCAAAAAAAAAAAAAAAAAAAAAAAGAAGACCTTGGA
>JAVDBV010000137.1:0-17500 GCA_032619315.1 Piper longum
CAAGTAAGAGTACCTGTCTTATCTGAAAGTATAGTGTCCACTTGTCCCAATTCTTCGTTTAAGTTAGAAGTGCGAGCATGTGCCGGCTTGTCAGCATCTTCATAATACATTTGAATGTCCTGGTTTATGAATATACTCTGCAAGACTTTAACTATCTCGATGGAAACATATAAGGAGATTGGTATGAAGGAGCCAAAAAGCATCATAGCTGTAAAAAAGTGAGTAATTGCAGCAAGTGGTGCTCTTTCTGGATCAAAGAAGACTGTTGAATCATCAGGTCTAAGATACCATCTTTTCATCCTAACATCTTCCAGGTCCTCCCTAGTCTCAATGCCAAAGACTACTGATCCAACTGTAGAAATTGAAACCAGGGCACCAAAAAGTAGGTAAATAATTCTATCCATTTTTCTCTCAATTCTGCTCCTTTTGGATGGAGGGTCCATCGAGTTCTGCATAACTTTAGTATCATGGCCAGTAAAGATTACAGCCCCATAGATGTAGTCTGTATTTCGAAGTTTTGAATCACGAAGAAGAAGCTGCTGAGGAGATAGAGGATACTGTTGCTGTTGAAGAACCATACTTCCCACATACGTGTACAGGTTGGCATTTGGATCTTCGCATTTGACAGTAGCCTTGAAATCCTTGAAGCTTGTATCTTCATGTAAGGTAGAGGTCACCTCTAATGCTTGCTTGAGTTTCAGATTAGTCTCACCATCAAGATTCATTGTCTCCACGTAACAGATAGCGTCTTCGTAACTAGAAGATAGCAAGAGAAGATCTGCAGGGAAGAAATTATCCTTCTCAACCTTAACTATTTCTCCAACTTTCAGATTCTTCCACACAGTATAGGCAAAAGTACCGTCCCTTTGATGAACTTGAACTTTTCGGTTGTTGATCGCAATGTCCTGAAATAGTTCGAATCTGTTAGTTGAAGAACCAGTTTATCATAGCAGAAAATAATAGCACTCAAAAGATGCCCTTGTTATAAGACTAAATTCAGGTAATGAATAGAAATGGTGAAATGGTGACATCACCACCTACCTTGCAGTTCCAAGAAATAGATATACAAAAATAGAACATAAAATTCAGAAGAAGAAGAGTTGTTCTCTTCCATTTGCCTAAAATTAGATAACAAGGCTCAAATGATTTTTGTGGCAAAGCTGTTTAAAGCCGCACAATAAGAAAAAAACTGGTCATAGTGGCCGGACCATCCAAACCTGCTAGGTCATTACCACAAAAAGTAGCAGTAGAATGCCAATATGAATGGCAAATGTAAACAATCTTTACCTGTTTCTTCCGCCTCCAATCTTCCACAGCCTCTTTAACCATGGTGGCTCCAATCACAATGACCAAAGGAATTATAGCACTAACTGCAGAGTAAGGGGCCAGGGGAGTGAAAGACAAGCACCCCACAAGAAGGAAAAAGAAGTTGGCGACCCTCCGAAACTGTTCAAACAACGACTTCGGAAAGAATGTAACCAAGGTGTACTTGGTAGTAGACACATAATTATCAACATAACTTGTTCCATCTTCTAGCTTAGACTTGTTGCAGAAAACCACTCTGGTGAACCCAGGACCTCCAATCTGAGAGTGGTCCTCTTTAAATGCAGCTTTGCCCCGTTTGAACGCATAGATTTTGCTCAAAAGCACCTTCCTCCTCCTGCCTCCACTCATCTCTCTTCTTCACGAACAGCAGCAAAAGCACATCAGATCCATGCTCCCTATCAAAACACACATCAACTAATATCAGCTGATTCAAACAAAACCCATTATGCCCACCTACACAACCAAACCTCCAATAATCCACTCAGAATCACACAAGTAGCAGATGAACGGTCACCAACATCAATCACAAGAAGCACCCCAACTTGATTTCATCAAGCAATCAACCCAACTCAAGAAAAGAACAAAGATATCGACTTTCCAACTCCAGATTAGCTGTCAACCGATAAAAAATAAATATTACAAAAAAAAAAGGGGAGACTCGTTCGTTCGTTGGAAGACAATATATATGCATCAGATTTGGAAACAAAGACACCATTTTTAATCGTTCCCGTTGACCACAACGCCATGAACGACGAAATATCCACCCGGGTCTCCCTTGACCATAGCTTCAACGAAAAATATAAAAAAAGGGGAAGAAAAACCTAGTCTGGCATTAAGACGCGATCCAACACGGCGGTGAATATACCATTGAATTAACTCGCCACGACCATGGAAGGAGAAGAGCTGAAAAGCCCCACTTCTAGAAGATCAACCGTCGGGGAAATGGCAAGAGTTGAAACAGCACAGTCCCACCGAATCCATGGCCAAGCAGATCCCCAATTTGGAAAGAAGAAGAAGAAGAAGAGGGGACCAAGGAAAGTATCGTGTAAAAGGCCGCACCTTTTGACCGGTGCAAAGGTCGGGATAGGGACGTCGTCGGAGTCGAACGCCGTCGCCGGAGCTCCGACCGCCATGGCCTCCGTCCGCCGGAGCCGCCCATGATCGCCGGAGATTAGCCGGAGTGTGATTAATTAGTCGATTGTGTTAATTAGTGGAGAGTGGGAAAACGTGATTAGTGTGTGTGGGGCCGTTAATCTAGTTGGCCGGTTCAATGCATGGCCGTACGTATACGTAGCATGTCTTCCGTCTTTTCTTAGGTTTTTTTTTATAAAAAAAAATTGCTTAAGCTCGATTTAACTTAATATTGATTTAAATTAAGATAATTAAAATGAGTTAGTCGATTTAATGCACTCACTCTATAAGTAAAAGAAACCTGCATTATTTTTTATTTAAATTGGATTATTATGGGAGGAAAAATGCTTTAGAAAAATGCTTATCTATTAGCAAGCGATACATTTTTTTTTAAAAAAAATCTTTTAGATTGACTTTTTTTTTTAATATGGGACGGTCCTCTTGGCTTGTGTTGAAGAGTTGGGTAGGTTTTACATTAGCATATATGCTTGACAAATATGAATATCCATCTTTTCACAATACCCTCGGGCATCTATCATTATTCTAATTTTAGAAAAAAATAATCTATAAATTCTTATTGTATAGGGCTTCAAACTCTGTCACAGTTCATTAATTTCTTGTTCCAGGCTCATAAAAAAGAATCCGACCATTAAAATTTTGTTATTTGTAATTACATGGATCGTAGTTCTTGTATCGGGTGGAAGAGAAATGAAGAACAAGATCACGATAGGCTTCAACAAATTTGTGATTTTTTCATACTTGGAGTGAATTTAGTGAAGAGTGACATGATGGCTTGTTTTCCCGGTTAGGGTAATAGCATGAGCTTACTTTTTAGCTGCATATCCTTTCGAGCTGATTGATCTGTTTTCTAACAGTTGCGATGTTTTTCAGTAGTCAAAAAGACAAGAAAAATATGACTCCTGATTTTCTTTTTTTGAACAGAAAGAATTTATTTCAGCTGTAGAAAGATTTTTCTTTCAATTGTGCATTGACATTGTACAAATAGCTATGATTTTGTTTCTGGGTTTTGTCAGTAAGATGGGTCTATAGACCTTACACGATTCAAAGGTCTCCAAGAAGCCCAAATAATGCTTGTGAGACCAATCTGTTTCTTGGCATCAAAATCAAGTTATTCTCCAAATTTCTTCCACCATTTATCAACAACAGATGCTCAATAGAGGTATTAGTCCTGTTCATCGACTTCATGAAAGGGCAGTGGCACAGTCGTGACAGCCCTGAATTTTCCAGCATTGTTCAGATGCTCATTCTCCAACCTGTTTCCATCCAAAAGCTATGCTCATGAGTAGTGTTGTGTCTTTGCAACTTGCAAGCATTATGCATTAGAATGGCAACAAGAGGAACTATTCCTCCATGACAACTCACCGGTAAAAATTCCACTGGCCACGTCTAATTACTTCAAGAGCGGCCAAAAAGAATCCGGTCACTCTATAATCAACACTTCCAAAATTTGAATGAAGAACAGTCTGTAACCAAGCTAACCGAAGGATGAAATTTAAACCCTGCAAAACATTGTTCTCGCTTGTGCTCAGTAATGCTCAAAATTATATGGTAAGTAGAAGCATTATATCTTGCAACAAGTAAATAAGGTGATGGAAAAATTATTTGTGGTATACCATGGAGAGGAAGTAGATGAACTTCTGACGAAGGATCAACTCATTGCGAAGCCAGGAGTTTCTGGAGCCAATCTGGAGCAAACCCCAATCCTTGACAAAGTCCCAGTACAATTGGAACAAAGTAGCTGCGCTAGAGACAACCACAACAAGAGCCAACCATCCACCACTCTTCTCCTTCTCATACGCCACTTTGGCCCCAGCAGCTAACATGGCCGAGACATACTTGGCCATATTGATCAGATGGCTTGCCTCCTCCTCATCAAACCATCTCCTTGCACACTACAAAAATTTGCGGACAAGAACATTACTTGATCATGTATTTGTTGAGTCTAATAATGACTGGAATTGATCATCTATATGTTACCTGCATGGCTCTCCAAAAGTAGGGAAGGAAGGAAACTGCATAGGCTAGTTCTCTGTAATGTTTGGTTCTCATGCAGAAACCATAGTCCTGGGTTTTGTAGCTCCCTGTAATGTAATAACAAGCAACATATTCTAGGCTCCTCAGCATGGGCACCTGTTGTATGTTTTGATGAGAAATGGGTAACAATCAAAATGTGAAATTTCCCTCACAATGGTGACATGAAGATCAGAGATTGATTTGTTCACCTGGCTGCAAAGTTGATCGGCCATGAAGAAGTCCACCATCACAACCTACAAACATTTGGAAGAGTTTTGATTGATTGATCAAAAAACTATGATGTTTGAACATCTTATATATGCTTATAACCGTTGAAGCTTACCTTGTATAGTGGAGACAGAGCTATGTTTCTCAAGATCCGGAGGAACTGGTACCGAGTTGAACGGTAGAGGATGTTGAAAGGGCACACAAGCAGCACCAAGAAAAACTAGCAAAAGAAACCAAGTAATCAGAATTCATAGAGTGCTCTCTTTTGGCAATGGTGTTGGAGATGCTGGAGGTACATACTAGCAGTAAAAGACCCGGAATTGCTCTTATTTGAGAAGAAGAATGGCCTTTGGCAGTGAGGGTGAGATGAACAAACATAACACCCACAACAATGCTCATGCCGGTTGTGCACATCAAGAAAACATCTCTGTACTTGAGCTCTTTGGTTGGAGCAAACTCGAATATAAAGCTATAGTTGATTCTTGTTTTTCTCCATACCAAAATGTTGCAGCCATAGAGAAATAGGTGCAAGAACAGTAGGCTAAACATGCTGCACTTGATTCAATAACAGCTTTACCATTATTAAATCTTCCATTATTTCAATGGCAAAGCAATTTCAATTTGATTCTATAGAGAAAACCCACCTTAGAACAGGATAGACTGTTTCCATATAGGTAGAATCTGAGTGGCCAGTGTACATCCCAGCAATGTGAGCCATGATCACATAACCAGCAAAGAGTGCAATGAAGCATCCGGTGAACAGACCTGCTCATTGTGGTAGTCTTGCTTCAATAGTGGACATTGCATATATTCTAGATTTTGATGCTAACCAACTACATTTGCATGGAGAATCGTAAACTTGGGGAAGTAGAAAACTCACCAATGAAGAAGGTGACTGCATGGGATTCCTTGTGTTTAGTTGGTTTCAAGTATTTCATGGCCTTCCTCGTGTCATCGTCGGCAAAGTGTTTCACAAAGAGCTCCTCCACTTCGTCTGCTAATTTCACAGCCTGCATTACCCAATTGATCATTAATCACAAAACATTTTTTTTTGGTAATAATGTAGTAAGATGTGATTTTGATTTTGAAGTTTATATGTGCATGCCTTGTCTGCGCTGTTGAAGTATGAGCTCTCCACTACTTTCAAATAAATGGGCAGGACTTGCTTCTCTGTACACTGTCAAAATTGAAACCAATGGTTGGAGATGATAGAGCTGAAAATCGTTGCAAGTTTGAGATGCTAGGAGTGTTATCTCACCTTATCAAATTTCTTCAAAATCTTGACAAAAGCAAGCATGTTTAAATTCCTATAAGTTTTGAGGAAGCCCAGTCCCTTGTAAAGCTCAACAAGAGCTTTCCGGATCATCTTCTCTGCATGGTGCAGGTTGGTCTTGTTGATGCTCAACTTGCCACCTTCGGATCCACATTTCTTTGACTGGTTCACCAAGTCCTCCCACACCAGGTTGGTGATGGCAGAGATGGTCCGAGTTGGGTTGGTTAATGGAATGTTGATCTTCAAGCTCTTCCCCTGGCAGTTGATCATCTTCCCTGACAAGCTCCTTGGCTTGCTCTCTTCTCTCCTCAACTTGGGTACTTCTTCCTCACACAAACAATCCGCTTCGGTTTTCTCCATCTCAGAAATCCCGTCTTTCCCATCCTTGACAGATTCTTCCTCTGTAACCAAAACAGCCCAACAACATCAACATTGCAAGAGCTCTGTTTTCATCAACCATGGTGAGCAGAGTTTATCATGTGTACCACAAGAGATGGAGCAGGAAATGGAAGGGTCATCGTCTTTGGGGCCATGAGAGAAATGAGCTTTTTTCCTTTTTTGTTGAAGAGCTGTTCTGAGCTGAACGAGGATCTCTGTTTGCTTCTTGAGAGAGTCTCCTCTGTCTAAGAACTCCTTCTCTTTGTTCCGGTAGAACTGGTTCACCTTGTTGAGTTGGAGGTCCAACCGAACAAAGAAGTCTTTGGCTGCATCTGTGTCTGCAAATTGATCCAGCAGCTCTGTCTCATACAGGTCTCCTTTGCTGGCGGAGGAGGCCAACTTCTTATGAACCTGTTTGTCAAGAAATTGAAGTGAAAGATCAGATCTCAAAGTTCAAAGTTAATGACAAAAAGTAGGATAGTTTGAAGCTAAAAGGATGCTAGTAGTAGTGTTCAAAACATTATTATGTGTGGTAATTTGGAGCGAATAAAGACTTTGATAAAAGAGAACACCAAAGATGAAAAAAACAATGTTAATTCTTCACCTTATTGTAGTTAAGCATGCATGCAATTCCTCCGGCTTTGCACATGGACATTGACATTCAAAACCAATGGTATTTTATTCTTATACCATGTAAATTTTAGATGATCAAATCGGTATTAAGATTGATTAAGAAATAAACCCGTTTAAAAAATGTTCCCCATCAGTTATAACTTGAGAAAACAAAGAATGACGGAATTATTTTTATTGTGCCTCATTCTGGATTGGTTGAAAGAAGAAAATGATGTAAGCATGATTCGAATGGCTATTAACTTTTTTTGGCGGGGACTTGAGACCGACTATACAAGTAATGGCGGAGTTATAATGCGAAAAATTTTGGGTGCAAGAAGAGAATTGTGATAGGTGAAATTGAAGAGGTGGGGAGAAAGGAAGATGAAGAGAAAAACAAGTAAATGCCTGAATGGTTCCATGCTCCCTGCGTTCATGGCCATGCAAAGGAAGCTTTCTCAACCAAAAGGACAGCTTCTTGCAAGAAGCCATGGAAGTAACGAGCTTGCCATGTTTACCATTGGAGGTATCATGCTCAACTTTGGAAGAGTTGATTCTCTTGAGGTCTTTCTTCAATTGCCAATAATCCACAAAAGCCTCCTTCCACTCAGGCACCAGCTGCCCTTCAAACTGCTTAGAGAACTTCACCATTTTGATAGGTAGAAGTCCAGCTTGTATGGTGAAGTTAGTAGTGTGAGTGGTGTTGTTAGAGAAGCACTTCATCCCTGTTTATATGGAGCTAAAAAGAGAGATTGAATGTGATGCTAGACAGCACATACTACAAAATATCCCTCCACATTAGTGAAAGGATTAGATTATACTCTTCCTTGCATTATATTCTCTTTTTCCACTTGGAATGTATGGATGATGGTGGCTCGATTCTTCGCCGTCGTTGCCACCGGAAATTGCATTCGCCGGAGAGTGGTCCTGCCCAGGAGGTGTTCATGGTTGAAGATGCACAAGAAGCTTAGAGATTGGAATCCTTGGTTTTGAATAAGATGCCTTTGAGAATATGATATGACCTGCCAAGCTTCAAATACATTAGGGTTTAAGCTGTTGATGATGGACAAGTTCTAATGGTACATTTGGGTATTATCCTTACTGATCTTTGGAGTGCATGTGCAACTTGCAAACTAGGCCAACTTTGATACTTTCACTAATATTATCTGTTTTGTATATGTAGATTACACATATAGGAGGGAAGGTTCTTTTTGAGGTAATATTTTAAAAATACATTATTTATATTTTTAAAATTAGGTGGGGAAAATTTATTGTGGAAGGGCAAGGAAACAATGATTTTGGCAGTTAATATTATATATCAGAGGAAAGATATTTCTGAAATCTAGGACTACAGTTCGTGATGTTGTTGGACTTGTGTCTTTATCTTCTTTCAAAGGCAAAGAGGGTTGTGGCAGTTGTGTCACTGCCGGTTACTTTGCATCGCCATTTCTCACTTCCACCCCACTCAGGTAACAAAGGTTGATCTTTGCTGATTGCAATTGAACACAGCTAGATTTCCACCACCACCACAACTAATTGGGATGCTAGCTTATGTTCAAGTTCTCAGTGCTAACTCAAGCAAGATAGCACTGTGAGCTTCACAAGAGGTTGAAGTTCTTGCAATCATCTTAACTCTGTCACTCTCTCTTTCTCCCTTTTGCAGCTTTTCTGATTGATGGTAAAGATTGAATGAATGCGGAAAATTGTCATCGTTATGCCTCAAATGCAATTGGGTCTGAGTCAGTTTTGGAGTTTGGACAGCATATTATACTCCAGGAGCTCTAGTTTTGATGGGTTGATGAGATTTGATACAATGGTTCTTCAAGATATAAACTTTCATCAAGATAAGATCCCTCCATGCATATGACAGGCATCTCAATTGGCAAATTGATCTGACTCAGATCTCATTGTTTTTTGGGTGCTCTGATGAGACTAGAAGATGAACCTTTCCTCAACTTGTGTACACTTCCAGACTGCAAAGAAAACTGTGAAATGTATGTATAGACCATACAATGTTCCAATTTGGCATGCACGGGACAAATAGAGGCCGCTTATTGGGAACATCTTATGTGGAGGAGACCAATCTGATTTGTTGGACCACGTTTGGAGAAACTAATGTGAGCTCATACATTGACTATGAAAGTTGGGGGATTGTGAAGGGTGGGAAGGATGCATGGTAAGCGTGTAGTATGTGGAATATAGCTTGGCCAAGTGGACATAGAATGTGTTAAGAAGATGCTTGTAAGGAGAATTCCCATTCTATTCCTAGCAAAAGAATTAAAGATTTGCTTCCTTTTTTTAGGGACATGGTTATTGTGTTCAACTAATTACAATGCTGATAATTATTCAAAAAATATCCTACATTTAGATCATCTATATTAATTTTAACTTTTTGGGTACTTGATATTTTATTTTATTTTTTAAAAAATTGGGTACTTGTTATTTGCCACAACGAAACCCTAGTTGGCACTGTTATTATTGATAACTATTTTAAGTTAGTAGTTATGATTTTTAGTTCAAGATGATGAATGCCATTTCTTTAGAAAAAAACATGGAATTTACTAATTAAGAGTAGAGCAATATTAATCACAATTTTTTAATTTATAGGTATGGTAAAAATATTTGTGGTGTTTATTTTTCAAATAAGAAAAAAGAATAAGAATATATTTGTTGTATGAGTATTCCAAGTCAAAACACTTAGTGTTTATTTTTTCAAATAATGAAAAAAGATTAATGACAAATTCGTTTTATGAGTATTCAAAGTCAAAATATTTGTGCTCTTTATTTTTCAAATAAGTAAAGAGAATAAGAATATATTATTATTATTATTCACTGTGGTGTTTGATATTGTTTTTTTATTATTTGTTTATTTTTCAAATAATAATAATATGAATTTATTTATTTATGACATAAAAAATAAAAAACAATATTATATCCACGCGGCGAAAACCTAGCGTTAACCCGCCACCAGGCGCCACCATCATCGCCGCCGCCGGAGCTCTCAAAGATTAGAACTTTCCTCGCCGGGAAAGTTCCAATCTTTGTTCTCCGGCGACGGCCGCAGCCCATCCTTCTCCACCGCCGGCGTCCCTTATGCAGAAGATCCACGTCTCCCTCTCCGCTCCGGCCCTCCGTCCCGCCGGCGACAGTAACGGCGACGACGACGCGCCGCCGGCCCTGTCCCCGGCCGACAACGTCGCCGTGGTGATCAACCCTCTCCTCCCCCGCGGCGGGAGCCTCGGGAACGGTGAGGAGCATCACGGCCTACACAAGCAGCGCCGCCGCCGTGTCTCCGGAGATCCGCTTTCCCGGCAGCAGTCGTTCCGGCGGGAAGTGGGGCACGCCGCCGCCGAGACATACTTGATCACCCGCCTCACTCTCAAGCTGCTTCGTTATCTTGGGTATCATTTTTTTGTTGTTGTAGTTGTTGTTGTTCGCGTATTGCCTTGATCTGTTAGCATAGTTCTAGATTAGAACGAAAAAATTCGATCGTTTGGAGGTGGAATATTGATAAAAAAAAAAAGATGTTTGTTGAATGGAGATCAAACTACCAAGCCAGTAAGTAACCCGAGTCTGCCAAAATTTAGGATTGAATGGAAAAGCCCGGATTTTCTTGAAAAATTCTGTATTTGAAGTGTTCTATATGGTTGAATATATCCTTGATCTGTTCGATTAGCTATAGATTAGAAAATCGAGATTATTCGTTCTTTTGGAGGTTGTTGATTGATTAAAAAGGTTGTTAATTTGAAGAATCTTTTAATTGAAATTGGATAGTTGTGTAGAATGAATATGAAGTGTTCTGTATTGAAATCGGTTTGAACTGTTAGATTTGTTCTTATCAGTTATAAACAAGATCATTTGTTTTAAATGGGGTCCATGGGCTTCACTCTAAAATGACTAGCCACTTTAGAGAACTAGGAACCCACATTTATATTAGTCACCACTTACTAGCATTTTCTCATTAATGATGTGGACCCATTCTCAATTTGGTGACTAAATAAAATGACAACGAGTGCATCCTGTGATATAGCTTTTTTAGTTAGTTTTTGGATCATTTGTTTTGCACCTTTGATGTTTCTTTGAGCTGTTAGATTAGTACAAGATTAAAATTTGATGTTTGATAGGAAGGTTGTTAATTTGAAGTAATTTACTGCCAAACTGCTAGTTTTATAGAATGACACTGACTTTTCTGGTAGTTGAAATGGATTTGGTCCTTCTCAATTTATGTTGTCGAATCAGATCTATCCCTTTATATGATCTGTTGGTTTGGACTGTTAGATTTGTTTGCGGAAATCTTATAGATAAATAACAAATGATATCAAATGCACCCCCTGTTGATAGAGTTTTTGAGCTAGCGAGTTCCATTTATTCCGGTTGTGATTTCTCCTGCTTGTGGAATCCTGTTGCTTTCCTCTTTCCTTTCTGTTAGGCAGAAAGATTTACTGGTTGTTTCTTTTCACATCTTGTCTTAATTTTATCACTGTTGATGAAACTGGGACTTTCCAAGTACCAATGATCGTCTCGTAGATTAATATGAGATTTTTTGCTGTTTAATCGTTTAATCTTGTTCAGTATAGGATACCGGTGGATCACAAAGTTTTTCGCTCTCACTTTGTATGCTTTTCTACTAATGCCAGGATTCCTTCAAGGTGAAATTACTTTATCCCCATTGTGCTCACACATTGGTTCTTGTGCCATTGCAGATGGTGCTAAGAACTTTTATAAAAGCTATAGCTCATTACGGACATGAAAGCTTGTAATCTTTCAAGTCTAGCTTACTTTGAACTGTAGCTCTAATAATAACTGCTTTAGTTCTTATTTTAATGTTATCTTGTGGCGTATGACAGTTGGATATTACTATTACTTTTCAAAACAAGTTCGAAGAAGTGTAGTCTACGGAGAACAACCTAGAAACAGGTGTCTTACTATATGGATTTTATTTTGATCTTAAGGAAGTTGTATAATTGTTTAAGATAATATTCTTTAATGGATTTCCTCCATTCAGGCCTGTACTTTTTGAGATAATTTATTGGATATTCTCAGATTGGACCTTTACCTACCTCTAGATGTTGATGAGCCAAGGCCAGTTGTAGCATTTGTAACCGGTGGTGCTTGGATTATTGGGTAATGATTTAGATTAGTTTATCCCCAGCATTTACCATAAATTTTTTATTTTTTTTCATTGTAGATTTTAACACTTTGCCTTTGTGATTGATTAGATAGTACCTTTTGATGAGTAACAATTTTTTTATGTGTTATATTTTTCTACATGCTTTATTTTACAGATATAAAGCATGGGGGGCTCTTTTAGGTCGACAGCTGGCAGAAAGAGGTGTTATTGTTGCTTGTATAGACTACAGGTATTCTTCTGTTTTAGTTATTTGTCAAAATTATTGTCTTTACAATTGTGTTGCATGTGGTTGCCAGGAAATGCATGTCCTCGCATGTGGTTTTCTTGGCATATGATTATCTGAGTTCATTCAAATTCTCTCAGTGGGACCCTCTTATGTGCAGGAATTTTCCACAGGGCACCATTGGTGATATGATCAAAGATGCTTCAGAAGGAATTTCATTTGTCTGCAATAATATAGCTGAATATGGAGGTGATCCAAACAGGTGAATAGTTGTATGCAACAGTTTTGGTTAACGTTTCTTTAACTTGTGCTAAGCACGTGAAAACACGGGCTTTTAGTTTTTTAATGCCTTCAGTTATACTCCTGGCAGGATCTATGTGATTGGCCAATCAGCGGGTGCACATATTGCTGCCTGTGCTCTTTTGCATCAGGCTGTTAAAGAACGTTGTGAAGGTGGGAATACTACATGGAGCGTGTCCCAGATAAAAGCCTATTTTGGTATTTCTGGAGGGTAAGTGTGATTTCATCAATGAATTTTGCAGCAAAAATGGTGTCTCTAGTTTCCACTTTGCCATCAATCCTTTGTTTCATCAGTTGTATTCTTAAAAACTTTTTAGATAACTTTTGGCCTTTTGCAAAGAAAAATGTCTAGTTTGTATATTGCTTATCAGAAGTTGTTCTTGACAGGGTCTTCTGCTATCTCTTCAAGTTAAAAGACGACTACAAAATGAAAGCATAATTATTTTTTCTTTTGAAATGAAAACAAACTTTAGTTGAATGCGTGGTGACCTATGAAATAAAAACATTTCCATCATCTATTGGATGCAACATAGTTATTCGTGAAATTGTTATAGCAATTTGTGGCACAACCTGTAGATGTTTGAAACCAAATTCCTGACTTGTACTGACCTTTCTGGTGTATTTTCGACAGATACAATATAGTGAACTTGGTGGATCACTTTCATAAGCGAGGCCTGTACCGATCTATCTTCCTCAGGTTGTGCATTTGTATCTGTAACTTTATCAAGACAGTCCTCATCTTATGCTTTAAGACCTAGATTGTGATTTATGAGTACCTGGTCATCTAGCATTTATTTGTAACACTTTTAACATCATGTTGCAGCATAATGGAAGGGGAGCATTGTTTGCCTAGGTATTCTCCTGAGTTGATGATACAAGATCCAAATATCAGCCATGCTCTTTCAATCTTACCCTTCATTATTCTTCTCCATGGAACTGCAGATTATTCAATTCCTTCAAAGGCCAGGTGCAGTAGCTTTTCCTAGATTTTGAGGAAGCATGTGTATGTACGAGGCATTTTATATTTTACTAAAATAATGTGATCTTTGTATTTTTTTTCTAAAATGATGATGACATTGTTTTTCTTTGTTCTCATCGTTTATATGGTCCAATATTTATCTTTTCGCTTCACATAATCTTAATAGGACCAAAGATAGGAAATGATACGAGGAAATTTGTCATCGTCAAGGGAATTTCATGCTATTTTATTCATTGAAGAATAAATGATTGTAATCAATGTTGTTATCTGGAACAATTGATGAGCATAAAGGTTACTCCTTGTTTCCATGCAGTGAAAGTTTTGCCAAAGTTCTTCAGTTAGCAGGTGCTAAAGTACATTTGATTTTGTATAGAGGAAAAACTCACACAGACTTGTTTCTTCAGGTAGGCTATTTGCTGAATCCTCTCATGTGAAGGTTGGCCATTATGTTGAAGAGAAGCTTATCTATAATTTTTTTTTGTTTTTTTATATTCATAAAACCTGTGTGCTAGTGACGTTGTGGTGAACAATATTGTATTCTGAGTTTTTCTATGCACTTGTCCTTTCAGGACCCTTTAAGGGGTGGCAGAGATGAATTGCTTGAAGATATAGTCTCCGTCATTCAAGCGAGGGATCCCATGGTACTGACCAAAGATGCAGCTGACCCTCCAAGGAGGCGTCTTGTGCCTGAATTTATGTTGAAGCTGGCTCACCGAGCGAGCCCGTTCTAGTTGACCTTACACCATCTGCTACTGTAACCATGTGGAAATACTGCAACACATATCAGTAAATTTATTTTGCTTGCCATTCAACCTCTCTCATTTTACTTGGTTTATACTTCGGTTTTGCATTGCCTCTTAATGATTGACTATATTGATGGTGAAATGTAAAAAAAAAAAAAAAACCTGCTGGCATGGTTGTGGCACTAAATGAAACTAGGTGATAACTGTATGGAAAATCTGATATAGATGACTGCTATTATGCTATCTGATCATTCGGGATTACAACCTTCCTGGCACGAAGGTTAGCACCAGCTTAGCAATCTTGAGAAATCACCTGTTGTTTTTGCTTGGAGATTGGTAAGTCTAACTGGTTTCATCAAGATTAGCAGTTGGTGCTAGAAAGAAGAGAGTTGTACTTGTTTGGTGTTTGAAACTGGTTGCCTTTAGTATAGTCTTAAACTAGTGTCTGACTAGGTTAAACACAATCAAAATCCTGATTAAGAAATGAGGTCAAATGTTGCACAAGTTTGTTTCTTGGAAATTCAAATAAATGCTCCAATGAACTTGGGTACATACTAGATTACCAGAAGTTAATGGTGATCAACCATATAGGCCAGTCTTTTTTGTCTTTACACTACTTGAGTCGATGTGGGAGACACATTCTTAAAGATAAGTAAGCAACAAGCCTATACCCCAGCAGCATAAGTGTTAAAGCAGCCAAACTATAGACCTTGTCATCAACACCAATGAGCCTGATAGCAGGGTAGTCCACAACTTTGCAGGTGACCCCAACTCCACATTCATAGTAGTCTTCCTCATCATACTGCACCCCAAGGAGGAGCTTATAGCAGTAGTAGCTGAAAGAAACATACTTGAGCCATGCTATGAATGGTGGGATGTGTTGAATATAGTATCCTCCCGCAAGCAAGAAGGTGAGCATGGTAACAGAGGCCATGGTTGTGGCTTGTTTCACATCCATTAATATGGCCCCCAAAGCCTGCCCAAGACTCTGGGAGACCAGAACATTGTAGAGGATGACAAGAAGAGTGAGGATGAAGTTCATGGCTGTGGGTTTGAGGCCTCCCATCCAGTAGGTGATGACAGTGAAGGCTGTTGGGAGGACAAGCTCCATGGGCAAGTCACCCACCATACGAGCAAGGAAGTAGGAAGACAAGCGATACATACCAGAGGCTTGCTCCTTGATCAACATTGCTCTCTCCTGTGGGAAGGTGAACACTGCATTGAAGAGTGGGAAGAAGCCCCAGAATATGGAGAAGAAGAACAGCAGACCTACCTGATGAACATCAACGTTTGCATTAATCTTTGTTCTTTCTTATGCTAACCATTAGTATTGTTTACATTAATCTGTGCTATCCTTATGTCACCAATGCATTTGGTGTAAAATGGAGAAGTACCTGGTCGTGGATATGAGATGCATGGGAGTGCCACCAGAGAAGGCCAGAGAGAAGGGAAACAGACAAGACTTGGAAAATTCTGAGGCCAGAGTAGGATTCATGCCTCCTCTCCTTGAGTCCTCTTCTTAGCAAAACCTTGAATTGGCTCCACCAGCTTGTGCCCGACTGCTGCCTTGTCCCTGCCATTTCAAAGTTCACCTTCTTCATTGCCAATTTCTCTCATTTTCCTTGTTGCCCATTTGGCATTTGAACAATGACAATGCATAAATCTAGTTTTCTGCTTACTTGGGTTTGACCTGCATTTGGCAGTTCTTCCATCACTGGGGTCTGCTGGGTGCAACTGATGAATTTCTGCTTTTAAGGCATTGTACAAGTTCTTCCTGTAGGCCACCTGCAAAGCATGGCGAATGGAGTTCTGATCCCCTTGCTGGCCATAATCTGGTCCCATCCCTTCAACCCAATGAACACCATTGAGTTGTCACAGACAAAGTACATGTTAATAATGTGAACAAATCCCACACGATGCTTTCTCTTGGTCAATTTTAATTAGCAATTAAAGGTTAATGGAACATTAATAAGTGACGGAAACTAGGGTTACCATTTGCAAGGTCCAAAAGAAGATCGGCCGGATTCATCGGGGACTCGGACTCGGGTGTGAACCCGATCGAGGTAAAGTACTTCACGGCCACGCCGGCAGGTCCACTGTAAATGGGGCTGCCGTCGGACAAGACGGTGACCTTATCGAACAACCGGTACAGTCGGCTCGAGGGCTGGTGAATGGTGGTCACAATGGTCCGGCCCACTGCGGCCAGATCGCGTAGGGCTGCGAGTATCCGCTGGGCTGTGGTCGAGTCCAAACCGGATGTGGGCTCGTCCAAAAGCAGCAGGCTGGGGTCCACCAGCATTTCCTGCCCGATGCTGACCCGCTTCCGCTCCCCACCCGATAACCCGCGTAGGAGCGGCCCGCCGATGGGGCTAGATTGGCACCGGGTCAGACCAAGCTCAGCGATAACAGAGTCAACTCGGTCCAGCTTGTCGCTCGTGGTCATCGTCTTCGGAAGCCTCAGCATGGCCGTGTAGGCCAGTGTCTCGGTCACGGTCAGGTGGGGGTAGAGGATGTCGTCCTGGGTGACGAATCCGGTCCGACGTTTAACCCAGCTGGAGAACGGCTGGCCATTGTAGCTGATGGAGCCGGTGACCTTACCAGGAAGCCGGCCGGCCATGGCGGTCAGCATGGTGGTCTTCCCGCTGCCGGACGGGCCTAGCAAGGCCATAATCTCTCCCGGTCGGACCACTCCGGTGACTCCGGTCAAAATAACTCGGTCGGACTTTGGTACGGAGTGGCTGCACCCAGTCGAGCACCACCACGGCTCCTTGTACATTGCTAAGCTGTATCCGACGTCCTCAAACTGCAAGAACATGAATGAGTAAATTGAATTTCTTTATTACAAAGTTTATAACCAAAGAAAACAATATTTCTCAATTAGTTATATGCCATCTAAGGTGAATATAATTTATTCAATAATTTCGAAAAAAAATCAATGTAGAAACTTGCTAGCTTGTGTATTCTGACAAAAGTTGATTGTAATGAAATTCGTGACACAAAATATGATGAGAACTATGAAGACTACTTAACCAAATATTGAGAGCAAAACAGTATAGCATGCATATTATCTTCATGCATGGATTTGATAGTATATGTATTAAAATGTTATATATTTAGTCACCATAATAAGAGCACCTTGAGTGTA
>JAVDBV010000137.1:22500-32092 GCA_032619315.1 Piper longum
TTATAGCCCTTTTCACAAGCGTCCTTCAGACCAGCCCCCACCCCAAGCCATGCCGGAAGCACAAATCTCGTCTGTGTCCATGCAAACAACCATGGGATAGCCCGAAGATGCCCAATGCCAGTTGATGCCTTTCTTCTCGTAGGCCGGCTTCCAATGTTGAGAAAGCCGAGCTCTGCTTCAGGGGTGGCCTCGTGAAAGTAGCTTAGAAATTCAGGGTTGTCGTACACTTTACTTCTGTAGTTGTGGCAACTGACCTTGGAGATCTCTTCCATTAAGTTTCTCCATTTTTCATCCCTAGGGGGAAGTGGAGGCCGCATTGTAGCCAGGAGCACTGCAGTTGTGTAGATTTCAAGCTGTCTCACTGCTGTTTGAGGAAGGCCAAACTTGGCTTGCACCATCTCACCTTGTTCAGTCGAACGCAATGTTCCCTATCCAATATTGAATATTGAAGGGCTCTTAGCACAAGATAATAATAAGCAAATAAACAAATGGAGATTGAAGATAGATAACATTCTGAGAAATGGGATCTGATATACCATTACAGAACCTGGAGGTTGAGACTGGATGGCAAGATAAGTGGGGCCGCCACCACGACCAATGCTACCACCTCGCCCATGAAAGAGTGTGACCTTAATACCAAATTCATTACAAGCAGCTACAACATCTTCCTGAGCTTTATAAAGCTCCCAGGCTGCAGTAAATCGCCCAGCATCTTTACCAGAATCAGAGTACCCAACCATAACCTGTTGATTATAACCAACAGCATCAGTCCGCCACATTAGTCAAATCTGAACTGCAATAAAATAGATGTAATCTAAGCCCAACCTCTTGATGGCCGTTATGATGTTTTATAATATGTTCTCGATACCAATCAATTGATAGTAGCTTCCTGATTACAGCGCCGGCTCCTCTCAAGTCTTTAACTGTTTCAAATAGCGGAACCACCCGTAACCTGTTTAAATTACCATTTTGTCAATCAAGCAACATCTAAAAGTTTGAGTGAGAAAACTAATTTGAGAATAATCTTACGTTCCACCAGGACAGGGTCTCCCAAGTTCCCCACTAACAGAAAGCCTGGCATCCTTTTGTAAGAGCTCCACAGCCAAAACATCACTTGCCTGAAAATTGAGCAACAAATATATATGACCTATATTTTTATGGAAGTAGCAGAAAAAAAAGTAAAATTTCATCTAAAACAAATTTGTTGTTGATTCTCACTTCAGAAGCCATGGAAATAACATAAGCCCCAAGAGAATCACTCCCAAGCTCAGCAGCAACCTGGAATGTGTCTAGCACCTCCGTTACATCTGGTCCAACCTTCAAAAGTTCCAAGCAAAGATGAAACAACTATGATAAGTTAGTGTACACAAAATAAGGTCCAACACAACCATGTAATTAGGCTACAAACTCGTGAATCGAATTTTTGAACATTCATGCTGCATTATTTCTTCTGTGGTAGCATCTCCACAAGCAATTTATAATACCATAGAAATTACCTCTATTGATGGAGGAACTAGCGGCCTTTTGCCTTTGAGTTCTTTAGTCAGAAATTTTAGTTTTGTCTCCTCATCCCACTCACTGTAAACACCCATGTCTAAATACTTGGTAATTGCATCCAATGTCTCAGCATGCCTGCCAGATTCCTGTTATTGAACAAGGTATCATCAGCCAATGTTTATTGTCACTTAGTAAGTCAAAGATTTAGTTAACAAACCTGGCGCAAATCAAGCTTCATTAACACCATGCCAAAAGTGGCAACCCTTCGTATTAAATCTGCTAACCTTCCATCAGCCAGAATGCCAGACCCAGTAGATTGCTGCCCACATTACAAAAATTTATAAAGCACAAAAGTGAAGTAAAGTTATCACAAAATTATGTAAGAAATTCTTTTATACCAATGATTCATAGCACAAAAGCAATGGTTCAAGAAGTTGTTCAGATGTCTCATAGTAATGCAAGGAATCATTATCACAAGGAAGCCCCACAAGAAGAAGTTCAAGTCGCCTACGTGTTCTCATGAGCTGATCATACAAAGAAAACCAAATTAGATGGTACATAGTTCATGCCAATAACAGATAAAGTTGATCATTCAAGTTTTCAGTAAATTTCATGAGAATGGAAGAAAAGAAAGAGATTCAAACCCAAGCACAGACAAATATCTCAAATTTGACCAATGGACATATACATAAATTACCATATACTACAACAAACCAACAGTAGCCAACTTCATCTTTATGATAATAAGTGAAACTTGTCCCACAGTAACACGACTTTAATTAGATAATAAGCAACAGAAAAGGTATAACCTTATCTTTGACATTTCCAAGAACGATACGGTAGGGAGCAAGTCCAGGTCGTTGAGGTTGGCTTGGCTCAAGTAGCTTGTGAAAGCTAGACCTTCCAATTTGGGATTCAACAAACATTTTTCTTTTAGCAAGAATTTGAGTTGAGGCAAATGAACTAGACTGATTAGCAGTACTACGGTTGGTGGAATGTAACTTGGTTGATGGCAATGTGTTCAAAGACATGCCGTCAGATGTTGAATTTCCATTTTCAAGTTTCTGAACATTTGAAGAGCCCTGAGAGTCCTGCAATGGATGGTTTATTATATGTTAACAAGTTGTTTAGATGGCACCCATAACACGCGTTTATTAGTTCAACATTAGCTTAGATTCTCAGCATGATTTTTTTCGATAAAAGAGGAGTTATAGGAAAGCTAAATGGCTCCACATGATAAATCAACTATACAGTGAGGCACCTCAGTTACGTTAACAGAATATTACATTTTCTGTTGCTGCAGAGTTCAAATTGGTATATAAGAGCTTTAAAATACTTTTAGTATTCGAGGACTAACTCACATTATGATATTAATGAAATAAGCAGTTTATTTTACCTGATCACCATGTTTGATGTAATCAGAACCAGGAAACTGTAATATGTGGTATTTCGAATCTCCATCCTTGCACTCTACATCAATAAAAACCAAATTTCATTGTTGTTACAAATAATATATCCTTACACTCTTCCAGCAACAAAAAGATCAATTCTTTTATGAATAATGTGAAAAACCAAAAAAGGAACATAGAGTCACGTCAAAATTGAGTATATATGATACATAATTAAATGGTAAACCACAAAAAAACTTATCATTTAGTTTGTCAATCTGATGGAAAGACTATGTCAGTAACAATGTAAACCTATAGCAGCTATTAATCAAGAAACACATCATATCCAGAAAATATATATCCCACCAAACATAAACAACACCTGTACATGCAGGCAAATCTGCATCGGCAGGAAGTTTAGAGAACAATGCTGAGGTTGGATGATTGTATTGCTTTGAATGGCTCCAACTCTCATGTTGCCGATATACAGTCTCAGTTTCTACAAATTTCCATGAACAAGCACTCTTTAATTGTACTGTTCAAACTAATACAGTAACATGACGTTCACTTTCATAAATATATAAGCAATATTCATACCTTGCTCCAGAATGTCATGTGCAAGCCTTTCCAACTGTGGGCTGCATCTATTCATCGAAAGTTCAAACCTAAGATGATCAACTTCTCGAGTATATAGATCAATGGCCATCCACCGCGATAAAAGAGAAACATCTCTTGTGACCTGCATGGTGACATTTGATATTCCAAGTATCAATATGGTATGTGAGGACAGAAATACAAAACTACAGGATGGTTCAAACTTCAAGTACTATACATTAATAACCAACCAAACAGATAAGGAAAACATTTACAGGAAAAGTAAATGATACCTCACCTAAAGAACCAATTGTTACACTAAACAAATCATTTTAATTCTCAGCCATGCTTACTTTTGAAGTTACATTTGGATTCCCATCTCTATCACCTCCCATCCAAGAACCAAACTTCATTGGTGTTACAGTCAAAGGAAGTGGTTGACCAGTATGCTGGATACACAATGGTGAAAACAAAGAATTGAAAAATCGTTGCATTCTGTATTGAGGAAAAAAAAGACATATAATACATGAATGCCCTTGGGAAGAGAAAAGAGTAACCTTCTTAAGTGCATTACTGACACGCCTTAAATAATGAGGCACAGCCTTCCAAAGGGATTGTTCAACAATGTGTAGTCCTGATGTAGGACCGAATAATATATGTCATGGTTGCAGACATGATAATAAGAATAACACAAATTAATTGAAATTAAGATTAACACAGTTAATTTCATAGTTACCAGCCCTAGCTTCATCAACTGGGGTAGGTTTATGCCGTCTCAACTCATCAGTCTGCCATAGTGAAGTGATCTCTCTCATCTTTCAAAATTCATTGATACATTCACAATATCAGTAGCTGAATTAGAACTTGCATACACGTGAACACAAACAAAAATTGCTGTATGCCAAGTGATACCAGGTCTTCAATTAATTTTTCCCTATCTTCGTGTGTCAGATCTTGCCGGTCATTGAACTCAAGAAGATGCTGTTTGCATAAATATATTTAGACTTAACAGCAAATGCACATTCAAAACATAATCAAGAATCATGATAAACAGAAACAAGTTATACAAGTCAATAGAGTCCCTTAAAAATGAAAAGAAAGCAGTCAAAAGACAGCTAACATCAACATTAGGTCTGCATTTTAGTTTTACTTATTAATGAATTTCAAATATGAGAATGAACAACAAATATGACACAATATATATGCAAGAAGGAACATGACATTTTCTCTATTTTCAATTTCTAAACTACAATTTTGTTTATTTTCCCAACAAATATATAATTTGATTCGTTTATTAAGAAATAGCTAGGAAGTGCCTTTTATGGCAATCTCATTCAACTGTTCTAATAATATGAAAAGCCTTACAGATATTCTAATATGCTTGTACTGCAAAGTCCGCCTATTTATTTGTGTTGGATGAGCAGTGAGAACAATCTCAATCTCCTGTAGACATAAAATTGAACATAAGAAAGGTACAATTCAAAAAACGTTGTTGAGCTACAGAAGCTAAGAAAGAAAACAACCTGCTTACAAACAGTGTCATATAACTCCTCTGGTGAAACCCCACTTTGTATCAGTTTCTCAAATATGTCATCACAGGATTTAGATAATTGAGTTATGGCGCGAGATCGCCGAACCCTGTACAAAAAGGTCAAAAGCAAAACCATTAAGCCATGTCTTTCTAAATAGATTGAACACAACGAAAGTGAAGAATCTTTGTCCATTCTTGAAAATCAATCACAAGCAACAAGTCGTGAACACTGCAGTCACATATATGATCTTTATAGCACATAAGAATGAAGAAAGATAAACAAAACAAAAATACCTGTGATGGGTTTCCGCGATGCCCATAAGATTAAGGTAATGGCTAAAGGCGCGAGCCAGGGTAATGGCTTCCTCAAGAGTCATATTGGAGATCTCAGATGCAAGTTGCTTCTCGAGCAGCTCTGCAGTGTCCTCAATTCCCACCACCCGCATTGAATTAGCACACTACACACCCATAAACTGATCACCATAAGCAAACTCTACGCAAAAAAATAATACAAACTCCAATTCCCTCCAATCAACACAATGCATTAAGCATAATCCCAGGCATGAATGTACATGGACAAGGACAGTTGGGAAATACATAGCAATCAGGAGCAACCATCTGTGTCTCCAAAAGCTAATACAACGCACAAAAGACAGCAAACATTCCACATCATCAAAGAGCTTCGCACCAATAAATAAAAAGCAGAATTCATCTACAACAACGTAAATCAACAACCACCACAAACGTCCATTTTGTGCTAGAAATGAAAAAAAAATCTATCAACAGATGAAAAATCTATCAACAATGAAACAAGAACAAATCTATCAACAGATTGAACAGAAATGGAAAAAAAAAGAACAAAAAAAAAAAAACAGAGGAGATCAACATATATGAAACATCGCAAACCCTGATTTCCCCATTAGCGCATTACATTGAGCAACTCTATATCATTAAAAAAAAAATCGCAAGCAGCGATCTACAGACTACATGCACAAAGATGAGAATTTTGCAACAAGCATGATCAGCCATATATGGCACCAAAAGCTAACACACAACAAAAATGACAACAGACAAGTCCACATCTCAACGAAAGAGTTCCATCGCCAACAAATTAACAGAAGAATTCACATACAACAACAAAAAATTAAAAAGCAACATGAACATCCATTTTGTCTATCAATAGATCAAACAAAAATTTTAACCAAAAAAAAAAAAACAAGAACGGGGAAATCAACATATATGAAAAATCACAAACCATGATTCCCCATTAACGCATTACATCGAGCAGGAATTGAACCTACGAATTTGTCAATTATGAGTTGGGCTCTTTAACCATTCATCCATGGATGCTTAACAAGGATCATCGTAAATAACCAAATTACAATCGAAATGAAATCTTTCACTCTGAATCATACCAAAAAAAAAATGAAAATGAAAATCCCATGCAGGGATCTACAAGCACAAAGATGGTTAGTAACTACACAACAAGCATGGTCGATCATCTACAACAACAATAGCCAATCCAACGCACAAACGACAACAAACGGATCCGCATCCCGATCGGAGAGTTCCATCACCAACAAACACAATTAAACAGTACAAAATCATAATCACCATCGAAAATCAAAGAAAACCGCGAGCATCCGTTTAAGTGCTAGAAACGAGAACAAATCTATCAATAGATGGAGCACAAACGAACCAAAATGAAAAAAAAAAAAAGGAGAAACGAGGTATTGGCGGAAAGCGAAGAGAAGAGAGGGAAAGCGAGAGAAGAAGAAGACCTGCGCGAGGATGCGCTTGCGCTCAATGTTTTCGAGGAATGCCGGGCCGACCTCGCGGTGGAGGACGTCATGGATGAGGTTCTGGAGCAGCCGGCAGTCGTCCTCGAACGACTGGAACGATATCTCCTCCGCTATGTCATCCGTCGTGTCCGTCATCCCTCCGACCGATCTCCGCCGCCGCCGTCTCCGTTTTCGTCGTCGTCGTCGTCGCCGGCGATCCGAGAAACTCGGCCGCCCCCTCTCGCCTCCAACCGCCTGTGAATTATGCGATGATAGCAGTGTCACTGGCTGGGACGGGGAGAAAGAAGACGGTCGGATGGGGCCCGCGTGTTAGATTTGTGGGGACGGATCACGAGCAAAATAGGGGAATGGACCAGTAATAAAACGACGCGTGGCCCGGGAAGCTGCGGAGGCGGGTGAAGAGGTGTGGCCATTGCAAAAACAATATAAATAATGTTAATAATAATATTTTTATAATTACGATTATAATAATAATAATAGGATCTTTTTACAAAAATAAAAACAATTTATATACTAAGGAGGGGTTGGAAAAATATGCTTAATCGACTAATTTTTTTTAATAATGACAATTTATTTTATTTACAATAATTTTTTTATAAAATAATAATTTAATCACCCCTACTAATAGCCGAGGTGTAGTATGGCGGCCAATCTAGCATGGGCAGCCATATTATCTCGCAATCTAATTTTTTTAGAAAATAATTTTTTTTAAATATATTATTAGAGTAGTAAGACTTAGCCACATTTGGCGTGTGCCCATATAAATCTAGCCTTGGGGCAACTAGATCAAGCTAATTTAAGGTTGTCATCCCAAGCTTAATCACGGGGCGGTCATATATTTTTTATAAAAAAAATCATAAAAATATTAACAATAATTCACAATTTTTCCCATTTTAATAATTATACTAGATTTTTCCCTAGTATGATATTATGAATTTTTTTTTTAATAAAAAATCAAAAAAAATAATGATAATAATAATAATATAAATTAATGGATTCAAGATAAGCTAAAGACAAAAGTGATGCAATGTACTTTGTAAATATGTAATTTAGGTTTGTTGTGAATTATTGAGATTGGTCACTAAGGGCACCGATGACTTTAAATAAAGATGTGCATTATTTTTTTTTGTGTATAAAGGATTGAAAAATTAAAGGTGGGAATGACAGGAACCCAACTCAAAATATTAGTCTTGTATAATGAGAACAAGGACTTTGTATGAAGCGAAGTTTATGTATGATAATTTATACAACAAAGTTTCAAATAAGTATGGTGTATATTTCGTTTTGTACTCGATTATTTGTACTTAATTTTGAGTTATAATTACTTTGGGACGGGTATTTTTTTTTTTTTGATATTTATCTCGCAAAAGTTTAAAGTACTCGGGTATGGTTTGAGACGAGATATATTTATGAAATTATGAGTTATTTAAGGTTTTTTAGAGAAAATAAAAGAAAGTGATGTGAGAAGAAAAAATTATTTAAATTTTCTTTTATTTTTGAATAACGACAAAAATAAAAACATTAATTATGACAAAATTTTATTATTTTTTAAACAACGATAAAAATACCCATAAGATTTATTTTTATTAATTACAAAATACATAATAGATAATACTTATAATTTTTTAATGTATATTATATAAATAATTAAATGATAAATATTAAGTATAATATAAAACTATATTATTGATAAGCTAAAAAAGCAAAAACACTTATGATTGATTCTATAAAATTAAATTTTCGGCCATAAAAAAATTTAGATGTTTGAAATTTTAATTTGAAATTGTCACATTTTATTAAAAATTAAAAATGTCTGTTTTATCCAATATGTTTTTATTATGAATATTTAAAGAAAAACAAAATATCATTCATTATATAAAACACACAAAAATATGTTTAAGAAAATTTAAAGTTAGATTAAAATTATTTATGCTAATAAAATAAATATAACGAGTAAGATATTTTTAAAATATATGAATTGGATATATGTAAAATAAAAATTTGATATTTGACTATATCTGACATAAATTTAAAATTTTAGTCGTTTGTAATAAAAAACATTAAAACTTAGATTTTATGATATTTTATTTTTTATTTTTATAAATTAAAAATAAATGGTCAGGTGATGGACTTTGAATATCTATTCTTTATATTTGAGAACGTGCACTTTTAGTATTCTTTGAGAGAAACTTTATATTTTATTATTTATATTGTTGATATGCGGAATAAGAATGATAATGGCTAATTTATTATTTGGGCCTATAGAAATTTGGATAATGACTAATTAAATATATGGGCCCATTGTACTAAATTAAATTATATATGGTAATCTCTCGAAATGTTCGTTGTTCATGGGTACGGCTGCTCAAAGCTTAATTAACCTCGATTGGCTCGCCATACAACTCAAAAAAAACTCCATTCTAAACTTAAATCGATATCAAATGAGCCAAGCGAGAGGTTGTACATTCTCAACTTGGCTCAACTAAATTCAAGGGTTGATATTTTATTTTAAAAATAAAAAATTTGACCATATTTATCTTACATTTTTTATACAAATATAATCAAATTATAAAATATCTTTATATGATAACAATTTAAATAGAAATATGCATAATTAAATATATTTCATGCATAGTTATTTCAAATGTGAAATATTTTAATTATAAATTAATTTTTAATATAAATTATATAAAAAATACATCATTAAATACACAAGTTGGCTTAAATTCGAATTGATTTGAGTATTTATTAACTCAATTCAAAGTGAAAATCAAACAAAT
>JAVDBV010000138.1:0-18530 GCA_032619315.1 Piper longum
GACATGGCAGCACTTATTGCACTTTTAGGGAGATTTTGTCAGTTTTGTTTTAAAAATAATTATTTTCTTTTGAACTTTCTATTTATTAGGTTTGTGTGAGTACTTGTTTGCACATCATGACATGCATGTAGTACAATGTTAGAACTCAAGCATCTCATCCATGCTTTGCATTCTGCATCACCATCTTGGGATGCCGAGGGTAGATCCGCGTCAGCTTAACCAAATCAAGTAGATTAACGAACGGTTCGGTCGCCAGTAACATTTTCGGGTTGGTTCGTGGGTGAACCGAAATGGGGTGTTACAATACATAAAGAGGAGCACTTACCTTTCAAGGGGTTGGGCTTAATCCCCAAGTCATTTCTAAGTTTTGTATACTTTTCTTCTCCAAGGGGCTTTGTGAAGATATATTAAAGTTGTTGATCCGTTAAATGTATTGGATGTCAATGTCTCTTTCTTGAACATGCTCTCTAATGAAGTGGTGCTTGGTTCAATATGCTTGGTCCTAGATTGTAGCACGAGATTCTTGGTGATACTAATAACACTTGTGCTATCACAATAAATAGGTGACCCCTTCATTTCCATTGTCATAGTCTTTGAGAGTGTGTTGCAACTATAAAACTTACGCTCATCCAAGAGCACTAGAAATGTATTCTATTTCGGCGGTAGAGAGAGCAATAGAGCTTTGTTTTTTACACATTCATGAAACTAGGCAAGATCCAACGAAGAAACAAGCTCCACTAGTACTCTTCCTATCATTTTTTTATTCAAAAAAATTCAAGTTGATGTAGGTGCATAGATCAAAATGTGATTGCTTGGGATACCATAGGCCAAAGTTGATATTATGCTTGACATATTTGATGATCCTTTTCACGGCATTTTAACTGATACTCCATGGGATTAGCTTGCAACCCAGTACGCATACACACACCAAGAATGATATGTGACCAACTTAAGGTGAGGTAAAGAAGGCTCCCAATCATGTTCCAATAGAGTCTTTGATTTACCAAAGTCCCATCTTCATCCTTATTATGCTTGCAAATTGTGCTCATGGGTATCTTGGAGCCTTAAGCACTTTCTAATCCAAATTTCTTGATGAGTTCAAATGCATACTTGGATTGGTCGATGAAGATCCTTTCTTTTGTTTTCTTGATGTGGAGGCCTAGGAAGAATTTTAACTCTCCCATCATGCTCATTTCCAATTTTTTACTCATGAGTTACAAAGTCCCCACAAAGGTTGGTATCTTTGGAGCAAAAAGTAATATCATCAACATAGACTCATACTACCAAAGTTTGTCCTTTGATCTCTTTGTTAACAAAGTGGTATCTATTTTCCCTCTTGAAAAGCCTTGGGAGATAAGAAACTTGCTGAGTCTCTCATACCAAGCCTTAGGTGCTAATATAAGACCATACAAGGCCTTGTTAAGTTTGTACACATGGTAGGGCTTACTTGGGTCTTCAAAGCTCGACGGTTGCTTCACATAGACTTCCTTTTTGGTGAATCCATTTAGGAAAGTACTCTTCACATCCATTTGTTTTACTATAAAGTTGTGATAACAAGCAAAGGTAAGAAGCATCTGGATGGGTTCAAGTCTAGCCATGGAAGAAAAAGTTTCTTCATAGTTAATCCCTTCTCTTGGCTATATCCTTGAGCAACTAACCTTGCCTAGTTTTTTATCTCCATGCTTATCAAGCCTATTCTTGAAGATCCATTTAGTTCCTATGATTTGATGACCTTGTTGTGGTGGAACAAGGCTCCAAACATCATTTCTTTCGAATTGGTTGAGTTCATCTCGCATGACAAGCATCCAACTTTCCACTTTTGTAGCTTCTTTGAAGTTCTTTGGTTTCACCGTAAGTAGAAAAGCCCAATGTGAGTTTAGAACATTTAACTTGGACCTAGTTTGTACTCCTTGGAGGGGTGAGCTAATTACTAACTCCTTGGGATGATCCTTGTGGTATTCCAACTCCTTTTGAGAAGAATTTTCATTAAGTTTTTGTGAAGGAGTATGAGTTTTTATGACCACTTCATCTTGTTTCTCTTCATAGTCAACCTCTACTTCCTTTGTAACATTGACTTCATCAAAAACAACATTAGAGATCTCTTCTACACACAAATTTTCAAGGTTGTAAATTCTATGATGAATTATTTAGATAATAACCAATAAAAATTATATTTTGGTTTTTTGAATCAAATTTACCCAATTGGTCCTTTGTATTAAATTAAGAATGTAGTATTTTGAATCAAAAACTTTAAAATTAAAAATTGAAGGGATTTTACCATAGTAAAGCTCATATTGAGTTTTACCAAGGAAAGGTCTCACTAAGCATTTATTACATATGAAGCATACGGTATTGATGGCATTAGCCTAATAATTGTGAGAGAGATCTTGGTAATTGAGAAGAGTCCTAGCCGTCTCCACAAGAGATCTATTTCTTCTTTTTCACTGCTCTATTTTGTTGAGGGTCTTCGGTGTCGATAGTTGATGCTTGATTGCTTTATTTTCACAAAATTCCACAAAGGACTCATTGAAGAATTCTCCGCTTCTATCACTCCAGATTGCCAAGATAGGATCATTCTTTTCAATGATGATCCTTTTGGCAAGTTTCTTGTATGTCTCAAAAGTATCACTTTTGTGAGTGAGAAATAGCACCTAAATGTATCTTGAGCAATTAGAAAAATGTACTTTTTCCCACTTAGGCATTTAGACTAGATTCATATCAAGTAGCTCTAGACACCTTGATGTGCTTACTTGATTCTTGACTTTATGGGAGATATGAGTTTGTTCTCCTCGTAGGCATGGTCCACATAGTGAAGGGTCCTTGGTTGAGGAAAGCTTGGTAGTCCTTTCACAAATTGGTGAACTTCAAGATGCTTGAGTAGCTTATGGTGTAGATGTCTAACTCTCCCATGTCATAAGTTTGTTTGGTAATCTATGATAGACAAGCAAACTACCTTAGAATCGTCAAAATCATTAGTCCTAACAATATATACATTATTTTTCTATTACCATAAAATAGCTGTTGATGATTCAAAAAGTACTTTCTTATTTGCATCACATAATTAACTAATAATAAGTAGATCATATTTTAAACTTTCAACTAGAAGGAGAGGTTTTACCAACACAACCCTTGCCCAAAATTTTGCCTTTACTGTTGTCACCAAAAGTTGCCACGTCAACTTCTTGAGCTACAAAGCTTGAGAAGATGGAGGGATTTCTGGTCATACGTTAGAAGCAACTACTATCAAGGTATTACAAGATGTGTTCTCTTGGAGTGCTGAAAGATGTCATTAAGTAATGGGTCTTGGAAATGCATTTGAATATTCCTTCCTGGGACAACTTACTTCATTATTCTACAAGAGAATGCAAGATGACCATTTTTTCCATATGAGTAGCAAGTCAAAGATTATATGGGCAATGTGAGGGCTTTTTTGATGAAATAGGAAATCATGCCCTTGTACTCTTGCTTTGCCTTGCTTTGAGTTTCTTTTTAAATAGACGACATCATAACTTCATTGATCCAATTTTGTCTCCTTCTTGAAAGTCACCTCTTTCAAAGATTCTTTGAGCTCCTTATTTCTTTTAACAATCTTGAGAGAATCTTCAAACAATACATTAAAAGTGTCTTGTAGTTCTCTCGAAAAACTCAAAGGTGAGATGTCCATCTTATCCAACTAAAGCTCTAATACTAATTAAAGGTGATTTAATGCGGGTGGGAGCTAACCACACACATAGAATAATAATTAGATCTACAAAATCTTTAGGGCCTTATAAGTTCACAAAACAAAGATAACGGAAATGAATTAAATAATTAAGAACACATAATTAATGTGCAAGTAAGTCCAAAAAGGCAAGGCAATCAATGAGGTGTGTGTGTGTGTGTGTGTGTGTGAAGAGGACTCCAATTCCAATTCCAATTTACTACTACTGTTGTTGAACAAGTCAAACTATACAAGCAATTTAATGATATAGGACTTAAGATTTCCTAACTTCCAATCACAACCAAGGTCAAGCTCAAGGAAGTTAAAAGGTGTGCAATTAAGGTGATAAAAGAGATAAGCACAAACACACAAATAGAGAAAATTGAGAGAGGGCACAAACAAAGTTTTCAAAAGTTTTTCGACTAGTATGCCCTCACTTTTAGCTCACCAAGTCCTTTGGTAAGTAGGTCTTCAAAGCTCCAATAGACAAAACACTTGTAACCGTACAAGCAACTAAGCTAGGACTCCTTTAGGAGCACTCCACAAGTACCGGGAAAGCATGCATTTCAAGCACCCTTGGAGCTTCTAACAAGACCTCCTCCACAAGCACCAAGTGCCGAAGACCCTAGTTCACCAAAGCCTCAAACATTCTTAAAGCTTTACAACCTTCAAAGCTACTCCTTATCCATGCACCTTCTCTCCTCAAGTAAGGTGATTCACACACCTACTCTCAATACCTAAAAAGTTTACAAGTAAACTTCACAAGTGTATTCTCTTTGGTACAACCAAAGCACCTAGAATTGCAAGCTAATAGGTACCCCTTCCTAGCATAAACTATAGAGTGTCAAATAAACTAGAGGGCCAAGAGGATTGGCAATAGGTTTTCTAAACACCCTCCCTAAAGCCCTATTTATAGGTTGGCATAGCATCTTTAATAGATAGAGCTGTTGGGATTTGAATCCCTCCTTTTGGTTTTCTCCAACAGCTAGTTTTCATATAACTTGTCCAAATTATTAGACTACCAAACAGTCGATCGATCGTTAACCAAACGATCACTTAAAATTAGCCTTGTTAGATTCTACTGCCAAACCCTTGACCGATCATCTATCGAACTCTCTTCTCAAAAATCACCAATCAATTGTGAGCTTCTAAACTTCTCAATCGGTTTCCAAAGTTTCGCCATAAAACTAGTCAGTAACCAAACTTGCGACCTATTGTAAGCCAAACTCTAACTTCATCTTCAAACTTTAGTCTTGGGGTGCCAAGCACACGACCAAAGTCGATTCTAATGGTGCTTCTCACCAAGCCCAAGGTTTTTGGTTGCTGAATGCATGATCGAAGGTTAGCAAAAGGTCGAAACACCTTTATTCCTTGTCTTCATCTCTATGCTTTGATAGTCGAACTCCATACCGAATGATGGCCAAACTATCAAACACTTCACAAGACTTTTCTTCATTGTTGGTGTGATGTTTTTTCCTTTGGTTGCTTGGTTTGCCTAGCTCCCTCTTAGAGACAAAATTTAAGTGATGTTGTCTCATTAAAATAAAGTTCAACAAGAAGGAATTCATAAGCATTAACACATAAATCTCAAGTAAACACACAAGTTGTCCGACATATCAAATAATGAATAGACCTAAAACAACAATTTATTTCACAACCCAGATAGCATCCAAATAAGCTCAAATTCCATAGGCTTAAACTAGACATACACATGAATATGTTTATATAATTTGATCACAAAATACATAGTTTGGACTATTTTATCAATTTCATAAAATGAGCATCAGAACACAGGGAATCTGGAATTTAAGAGATACATATAGGTAATTGATTTTATTGGCTATTTAATGACATCCAAAAATTCGAGAAGAAATATAGCACTAGAGGTAGCATAACAAAGTATATTCACATAAACTTTTATCTCAAAATTCGTTCATTTATGTTGTCAAATAAATTACATAACATAGATCTAATTTCTGGAGAAAAGCAAGACATCGTAGATTATTGTGTATTAAAATCTACACCATGAACTAAATAAATTCCAATCAGGCTGAAATTAATTACACCTCATATTAACATGTAGATGCAAGGCTATACCAAGTTTAGCATAAAATTCCATTTCTATGGTCATTAACTAAATTAAGCAGTCCTTTGAAAAAAAAACAATCAAAACCCTAAACCCTAATAAAACTTTGGACCAACAGTCTGGATTTTAAAAGAAAATTTCAAAACTTGAAAAGACAAACCGCAATGGATTAAAACTTAATGAATTACAGCTCTTGCAACCCCAATTATAAACAAAATGTGAATATTCTTTAAGTGCTTAACAAAACATGTGATTTATTGTATAATAGTGACCTCTACATTTTATGTACGTGGGTTACCCAAAATTTTGAATCCGAACAAACCATGGAAGTATCTAAATCATTAATTTACTCTTTTAGTAAAAAATTGACAATTATATTTCTGAAATAAAGATAAGATATTTAAGCAATATAAGCATAAAAGATATATCCAATTTTATTCATAAAAAGGAAACTAAATGTAGGCCTTTGATTAAAAGTAGGAGTTTTGGTCAATTAAAATACAATAAAAATAGAAAAATAATAAATTAAATTATTTCAATTTATTTTATCATTCAATTAGGTTTCTATAAAAGTCAATCATAATCTATCTTTAAGATATTAGATTATTATAACTTATTTTATTTTCAACAAGATTTTATCTTTTAAATTTAAATTCCATATATAGTATATATATAATGATTAATTAAATTCATTAACTTTCCTTTACGCTCAAATCACTTTATCCACTTTAATGGTAAGGATGGACAGGGACCCACTCGAGGACATGTGAACGCAGGTGTTTGCCGTCTCTCTTTTTAAACGTTTTTTTAAAATGAGTGAGTGGTTTGATTTGTTTATTTTGTTTTCTTGTTTTATATTTTCTTTGGCATTCGATATGTTGAAGGGAAAAAATGTGAGCTGTTTGGGGATTCGGAAATAAGTTTTTATACTAAAAGTGATAATTATTTGGTGCGGAGCATTTAACTTTTACAGCACACCACGGTTTGACCGTCTCTACTTCATCCAATTCCGTAGACAGAAGTGTTTTTACGATAATACCCTCGTTCATATTTAAACTTCAAAATGCCCTCTTTTCTGTTCTATCTTTCCTTCGTTTTTCGTTTTCCATTTAAATCACTTTATGAAGTTTGTTTATTCCATATTTTGATATAAAATATAAGAGAAAATGATACCTAGTGTGGATTAGTGTTTCAAAAACGGGTAACTAAAGCTCGTTATCTTGGTGGGCAACACAAAATTTGAAAACCAATTGTAAGCATAAATCACGGCCTCGCATTCACTACTTCATTATTAACTTTATTGTACTAAAAAATATTTTTAATTTTTAATTAATAATTAATCATAAATACCCATAGCAAAACAGCAATATAATCATAAATCACCACCCAAGTATAAAAGTAAGAAATCATATTTACCACTTTCTTTTTATCTATTTGTTTTTTATCTATATTTTTGGCGATTAAAGTGGCATGTAAATATATGAGTTTATTTTGAACAAATATTTAATTAGTTTATTAACTATTTTTCATATTTATATCTAGTATAAGGTATAATTGGTTGAACCAATTTGAATCAAATTCAATCAATTTTTAAAGTTATGAATTAAATATTATATAAAATATTGAAAACATTTTTTGTCATTAATATTCTATTAAATACAGGTTAAAATGTAATCTTTTAAAAAAAATTTATATTTTGAAGACAATTCAGTTTAAAAATTAAATACGAATTAAAATAATACGAAAAAAGAGACCATAAAAAGAGTATGTACTATTATTTACTAGGACAGCCAATACGCATTTACAACAACCTTCCACCTCATAAAATCTTCTTAATAACGTTGGAATTTCAAAATCTCTGTAAGCAGATTTGGATTTAGGAGAAGAAAAATGCACATCAGACGCAAAAGAAAGTAACAAAATGAGACAAGGATATTTTGGTCACCATCAAAATCTCTTGTCTAGAGGCTTATTTTTTTGTTTTGATTGTAGCACTCTGTATCTTCCATGCCAGCTAGTTTGCGACAACAGCTTCTGAGGCTTTTTTTTCTTATTTTCCTCTCTCTGGCGCCATTGTTACCAACCTTGAACAACTTCAAAATCCCAATAAAGAGAGCTAAAAACGTATGTTCAACAACAGATCAATCCTTCCAGCATCACTTTGTATTTTGCTTTCTTTTTTCTCTTTTTTTCCCTTCTTGTTCAGCTCCAACTTCATTCCCATTTGGGAAGCTCTCTCACCTTCATTTCTTCCACCCCGCCCACAGTATTTTTCCCTTTTTTTTGTTGTTAGTTTTTGTCTTTCATTTATATTCTTTTTCTTGATTTTGCTTCTTGTCATTTCTCCCTGTTTTTGTAGGCGATGGAGATGGAACAGGTGCAGTCCAATGGGGAAACCGCGGTGCCGGCGGTGTCTTTCTCGGCGCCGGTGTTACCGTCGCCGGTAATGCCGGCGTTGGGCATGACAGTGAACGTGAGTGGTGACGCTAGGAATGGAGGAGAGAGTGATTTGGAGAAGAAGAAGAGAGGTAGACCCAGAAAGTATGGCCCTGATGGAACAATGGCTCTGTCACTCTCGACTTGCTTTGCCTCTACTGATGGCTCTGGTGCTCGGAAAGGCAGACCTCCCGGGACTGGCAAACGGCAAATGCTTGCGGCTTGTGGTGAGCTGCTTGCCTTTGCTATGTTCTTACCAAACCTCCAAAAAAAAAATTTCTCTGCTTTTTCTTTGTCCCTTCTTCATATTTGCTTCTGGGTTTTTCTTCCATCTTTGTAACGGCTCGTCAAAGTCTGACTTTGATTGTCATGTGTGTGAGTAACATTTGTTGCTTGGAACTGTGCAGGGGATTGGGTGTTGGGTTCTGCAGGTGGGAGTTTCCTGCCACATGTTGTCAATGTTGCTGCAGGGGAGGTATTTATGTGTGTGATGTCTAAAGCGTTGCTTGCTCTTTAGCGATGCTCTTAGTAACGTACCTCTTCTTTTTTTGTCTTTGTCCGGCAGGACGTCGCAAGGCGGATACTTTCTTTCTGTCAGCGGGGCCCTCGCTCCATCTGTATCCTCTCTGCTAATGGATCCATTTCGAATGTTACTCTACGGCAGCCTGGTTCCTCGGGTGGTACTCTCACCTATGAGGTGATTTCTTCAGTTTCAGACTTCGTTTCTATCACCATTGTGACCTTTTGTTGTTCATCAGTTTGAGCCCAGTATCATTGATAAACGATACTATTTCTCTTGATTACTCTCTTTTACTCTAGTTTAGCACTAATAAGCTCGTTGGGAAATGCTATTCCCCATGGCTCTTTCTTTGGATTTTAATTCCTAAAATCGATGGGGGTAACATTGATAAACTATAATCATCACAAGATTGAGGTTGTTGTCAGTCAGAGGTAGCTCGACGCTACTAAAATGGAGGATCAGATTTTAGTTTCTTGAATAACATGTTCAATCATTTGATTATGGCTTTAGGCATGAAATGTATGGTTCTCTGGCTCATTCTGACAAATACGTTTTTTTCATGCTCAGGGTCGATTTGAAATAGTGTCTTTGTCTGGCTCTTTCACTCTCACTGGCATTGGTGGTATTCGAAGCAGAACTGGTGGGATAAGTGTTTCTCTGGCAGGTCCTGACGGCCGTGTGGTGGGTGGTAGTGTCGCCGGCTTACTGTTGGCTGCTAGCCCAATCCAGGTTTGAAAAAACTTTATCCTGTAACCATGCTAATACCCTTGTAAGCATAACTATGCTAAGCTATTCTATCCATCTGCTCTTATTTGATAAAAGTTTAGAATGCTATTTGCGCGCATGTATGCATATGTTATAAGAGATTTGAAAGGGTAATTTACACACACCATATCACAATGTTTGGAATTGGTTTCCTCACCAGATTGTGGTGGGCAGTTTCATGCCAAACACTCCCAAAGTGCAGAAGAAAGGGCCCAACCCTGAAACGCATGTCTTCGGTGGCGTACCAACTCCTCTGCCGGCGGTAACTGATGCCAGACCCATCTCTCAAGCAGTGCCCGAGGACGAGACATGTGATACTCCTAGCTCTACTCCACCGGCTCATAGCCATGGGGAAGGGGATAACAGTGAGAACAGTCACCAAAACATAAATTCTGCTTCTGGGTGGCCTGCCTCAAGGACTACGTCGGAGCAGAAACCTTCTCCTGATATCAATGTACCATTCCCAACGGACTGATTTTGTTACACCTGATAGAAATTTGCACTCTTCCTTTTACTGTAATTGTTGCAAGGTAATTCTTGAAGGCCTTGGGAAACATTTAGGTGACATTTTATTGTTTGACATTTTCATATGACCATGGTATTCTGGTATTCAGGAATGCGCAGCTTCCAACTCTTGTGAGAGAAGGATCTAATCTAATGTTTAAACTTCAAGTAATTTTTATGCATAAAGTTTTATGGTCTTGTTGGGAATTTGTTTAGTGTTTGACGGAGAATTTGAATGTCTGTGTTTATATTTTTATTGCTGGTATATTTGATGCATATTTTGTCATCTTTTCCCCTCAAATATACAATTATCCATCCTGGGAGAATTTTCTATGTTTGTCCCTACTGTTTTGAATATGATACCCCTGGTCCTACCATACATTTCTTTTTCAAATCGGGTATTGTTTACGTTTTCGTATAATTTTAAGATGGGCCAGGTTTTCTGATGTAAAATCTTTCCAAATCCCGGTTTGTTTTTCAAAAACGATGGTATATAAACTGGTATTCAATTAATTATTGATCACTGGAGGCATTTTTTATATGTAATAAATTATTTTATTTCTAATTTTAAAATCTACTTGACTAGATTGTGTCTATTTTAACCAAATATACCAGCACAATCACCGCACAGTATTTAAAACTTTAATCACTATATTTATGGAGATATATTAAAAGGCCTGCTGATCATATTTCAAAACACCAATGTATGTACTGAACTCCGTAACCAAATCAAGCAAGCAACAAATGCTGACAATATGTGCAGGTTGGAATGTTTGGAATGTTTTTGCCACGCCCCTTAACCCAAACAGACAACAAATACTGACATTATGGCTTTCATTTGCCGTTAACAGTCAATTAGGTTGTGTTAACACTCAATTAGGTTATGCATAAATTTTGTCAGGGGATCATATACAATGTAATACTCAAATAGTTTCATTGGTATAACTGGATGATTTATGGATTGTCACTGAGATGTTTTATTAGAAGATTTATGTTGTAATAATTAAAGATTTTCACTCTTAGGATAGTTTATGTGTAATTGATGAGAGGTTCAAGCTAAGTTTGGTTAGTATAAAAGAAATAAAAAATTTATTCAATCTATTTATAAATGGTAATTCTCACCAAAAGCATTGATGTTTCATGCAAGTAGGGCCTTTTGTTGTGTTTTTTCAATACATCGAATAAGTAATAGAAAGACAAGTACAAATCGTTTCTACGGGGATTTGATGTTTTATAATAATAATGATAGCTAAATCAAAAAAATCTATAGGATAGAATATCCTAAACTTAGAGACCAAGGAAGAGCATATAACAAGAGCGTTTTATACCATGCCAAAAATGATGCAAAGCTACAAGACTAAAAATACAACACAAGCTGATATAAGTTCTTTTAATGTAAATAGGATCTAAGGTGAACAACTTTAATAGGTATCTAGTTTTGTTAATCAAGTTACATATATTTAGAGTTGATATTTAAGGAAACATATTTAATTGTAATATGCTTCCGTTTCTTATCATAACCTACTGCCCCGCATCATTTCATATTCATGTGAAAATAAAGATTAAGTTGGTGTATTAAGATTAACTCCCTTATATGGATATCAAAATGATACAAGCCTAGTAGAATTACTTGTTTGTTGAGACCCGTTATTAATTCTATCCATATACATTTTTATTGCCAATTCATACTATATCCAATTGTATTCTATTGAAATTGATGGAATAAACTAAACCAAATGAAATAGATTTGGCTTGCTTATATTAATTTTTGCTTTCGAAGCAACTCTCATCAACTAGCACTATGATCATACCATGTAATCCATTACGAATAATTCACTAAACAGGTTATAATGTAAAATAAGAAAGAAAATATTCCTCTATAGTATGATCTTACTTTGTATATCTACATAACATATAGATAAATTGACTTTCTATTTCTGATCCGATAATTTCTTTTTTGAAAACAGCTATCACTATATGTATATACTCGGCTCATCTATCATGTATCTAGACAAAATGTGCATTATTCCTTTTTATTGTGTTCGTAAAGTTCTACAAATCATATCATATTCTACTAAATTGATATCCATATTATCATTATCATCTAAAGCCAAATAATAAAATAAATTGATTGGGTTTGGTTACATCAAAGCTAAACAATTTTGTTATTTTAAACATGAAGAGATAAAGATGCCATTGCAATTACCGGCAAGACTAGGCCTACTAAAGGCACGAAAATAGAGAGTAAACTAAAATCTGTCATAGACTGAGTGCCTCCATTAAATATTTGTACTTGTTATGTTATATTATAAAGATATTTTATAATAGGTATATTATAAGTATGATAAGTATATCATAAGTGAAAAGAATGTAAAACAAAAGGAGGTGTGCTTATTTAGCTTTCTACATGAAATGGGTCTAGATAATCTGTTTTTTTTATTAGTTTTCACTCTTAATCTTCTAATTAATGATAATAAGGCCTTTCATATAAGGTTAATAAATTTACTAGGCTGATAAATAATATATCTAGTTATCTTAATTAAGTTACACATACTTACATTTGATATCCAGGGACATGTATTTAATTGTATCAGACTTTCGTATTTTATTATAACCTACCACTCTAGCATCAGTTCATATTCCTGTACAAACGAAGACTAAGTTGGTGCATTAAGATTTACTCCCTTATGTAGATGTATATGATTCTAATACATTCTTGTAGTCAAACTCGTAAACTATTTTATCTATGGATATCGTCAGCCTGCCTATTCCTAGGTCTTGAGAAAGTCTCTTAATCATACAATAATTAGCTACTTTTTAAAGCATTAAGCTTAGATATGAAGTGATCAACTAATAAGAAGAATAACAAGATAACAAAAACAAGATATGTTACATATCACCCTAGATTCATTATATACCCCAGATCACTAAGTGTTTACCCCATAAGAGAATAAGAGTACATGAAATTCATCAAAGAAGACAACATAGTAGAAGAAAAAATAAAGTGTACGCAAATCTTTTAGGACAAAGTCCTGGCGTGAGCTTCTCTTGTGCAGTGCTTCTTCCTTACAAATTGACATCCACAACTTCCCCTCAGCAACCTTCACTTGTGAGTACAAAAGATGAAGAGATTAAGTGTGAGTTTTCTCCTTCAGATGCCTTCTCTAATCTATGGTATCTCTAAAAGAAGTATGATCTATATTATGTAATGTCTCTCCTCAATGTAAGTGGGGATATATATAGCCGAAGAGTTGAAGCTTCTCTTGAACATGTGGCAGCTTATTGGTAGTTTCCTTCATCCCAAGTGGGGTAGATATTGACTACATCATTGCATTTCCAGCCTTTTCCCTTGTACCTTTGAGATTGAGTGGAGTTAGTGGACTTGTTTGAAATAGTTCAAATTATTCAAGGTGTAAACCAAGGGAAACAGGTTTGGAGGAGGTTTCCTTGCACTTTCTCAATTAAGAACTACACACGAGTGGCTTCCCAATCATTGGGGGTTGGTGGCTATGTTTCTTACTTACTCCTCAAGACAACAAGATAGCCATCCAACGGTTTTGGAAGTGTGAGTTGGTAGATTAGTTCAAGAGTGGAGGACAAGCGCATGTGTGTAGGTGCTTTTGTCCGTTAAAAGATATGTTGCCAGTGTGCAGCTCTAAATTGGTAGGTTTGACCATACTAAGAAGTGTCTCACATGGTTCATCCTTGGTTGGTGAAAAGGTGGCTTGCTTCACTTTCACAAGTACACAAGCTTGGTCCCGCCCCTTCAAAATATCATTGTTTATTCAAATTTGGCTACATTTTTACGCATATTCATTAGAATTTGCTATAATCTAAAATTTTCAATTATTTTTACCAAAAATAACATTCAAATTGATGTGGGGGCATGGAAATTATATATAAAAACTACCTAAATATTGTATTAATCTACGACTTATCAACCCCCAAACTTAAACTTTGCTAGTCCCTGGCAAAACAAAACATTAGTGGCCTCTTCTAATTTCTTGATAACAATAATCAAATGATAAAAGATATACATATACATAAGCAAAAATCTATTAGCAATTTTCTCAAAACCGAGGATTCTCCCATGATACTCAACCATTTATATCAATTGGGAACCTTACAAGCATAACTAGATCCATTCGTTATGTCTCATAACCATAAATTATCTTCACAAAATCGAATCTTGAGACTAGTGAGCATCAAAAAGATTTATTAGTTTCTAATCGGGCTAAGGGTTAGGGTTTCAAAAATGGATAAAGGGAAGCAAAGTAAGGGCATTACCAACTCTCAGTTTTCCTTAATTGATTATTGTGCTCAAATAAGAGTGGTAACTAAGATTTTCCCTTAAATGCATTGCCTTAGCTTGTTCCTTATCACTCCTTATTTTTCTAACATACATACTTTTTTTTTAACAGAAACAAGATATATTAATTTACACTTACAATGTCACCTTGTGACCTTAATAGAATTACCCATGCTCAAACAACTTTTTCCTCCTCTTCTTTATTTTTTTTTACCTCACACATCTTCCCCATTTTTAACTTTTAACATCATAGTATTTCCTATTGATGAGCACATTGAACCGTTGAAGAAAAATGTCATATTTATTCAAGCTAAATCAAGTTGAAAACTATTTTCATAAAATCAGGCCAAGGCATTGAGTTCATTAGGGATACAAGCTCGAGGTTAATTTGAGGCCAAATTTGTCTACAATAGTTATGTTTAGGGATAACTATTGTGGGTATGGGTGATGAAGTCTCAAATAATTTACTAACTAGTCAAAAGTATTCCCTTCACTTCAATAATTATAGCTTGATATTTTAAGTGTATGTTAGGGGATCCAAGCGTCTAGCTCGGACTTCCTCTTCTTCACCTACTTCCCCTTCTTCTCTTCTTTCTCTGCATTTTTGGCTTCTATCTTCCCTGTTGGTCGAGTTGGGGCTTCTCCAACTTCTTTTGCTTTTGGCTTTTTCTTGAAAGACCCTTCAAGTGTGTTTTCTCCTTTGGATTCTCCTCCAATGATAGCTTGACTGAGGTAAGGATATCAACTTTCTTGGCAAGAGTTGGGCTGTCAAGACTAGGGTTTGCTTGGAGCTGCTCAAGTTGATTTTCTAGGAATCATCTTCTTGAGTTTTGGTTTGCTTTGCATTGCAGCCATCTTTTCCTTGCCTTTTTCTTCTCCTCTCACTTGTAGTGTTGCCTTGATAGCTTGTTTCCTTGGGAGCTTTGTAAAGAATGTGGTAATAGTTGGTTGGTGTGCCTCCTTTTCCTTGGACAATAATGGTAATGCTGATTCTTCACTGTCTGAATCATTATTTTCCTCCCTTGATATTGTTCTTGCATCTATCTTCTCTAGTTTGACTTGATGAGTGGAGTCATGAGATGTAGGAGAAGAGTCCATCGGTTGGGCTGTGACCTTTTTAGAAGCCAGTTGCTTCTTTTGAACCATATTGTCTCACATCATTGTGTCAGGCACAGAAAAAAAAATTAAACATTATATTTACACACGTGACAACAAAAAAATTGATATCCATAATAACAATGGCAGGAAATAATAACAAGAGTAATGCAGGAAATCACTTGTACAACTACAAATTCATTATCAGTATAGATCTTTAAGGCACCATGATTCAGATCATACTAGAAATTTTAATGAATCAACTCATGCCAATATTTTTTCATCATGCTTGTAGCACAGATTTCTATCATGTTACGCAATTGATTCAAGCATGAATATTCAACAAGTAATTTTGTCTCAAAGATAAATTGCATTATGATAGAGCTAGATTAAGAATATGAATCAAGCTTTCAACAAATCTCATTACGCTCATGTTGTGAGTATATATCCAAATAGTGCAGCAAGCAAACAAGAATTAATATATTCCAAGATTAAGGAGATTGAAGCACAAACGTTGATCACCAATTTCACTTTTGATTTGGAGAAAACCTAAGCAGCGATGGAGTTTAAGGGCCTAAGGTCAACGCACTTTACTTTTCTCTTACCTTTCTCGTGTTTTTATCTTTACTCCTCTTCGGTCAACCACATGTGCGTTGGGTTGGGTCAGATTGAGCAGTGTTGCACCTAAGGTTGGGTTGCGTTATTATTTATTTATTTATTTTTCATTTTGGGTTGACTCACAGTCAGCACTTATTTTCAATCCCTAGCTCGACTAAACCCTTGATCATTCTAAGGTTGGTCCATCGGATGAAGTGAATTTAATCACTTCTCCACTATGATAGTGTTTCAATTTATGCCCATTTACCTTGAATTGATACCCATTTATTTTGCATTTGAGTGCAACTGTACCATGTCTGAATGTAATCAACACATTGTAGGGTTTTACCCATCGGGATTTGAGCTATCCTAGAAATAGCTTTAACTTAGAATTGTACAATAATACCCGATGTCCTAGCTCAAAGTGCTTGGCCAATATGTGTCGGTCATACCATAGCTTTGTCTTCTCCTTGTAAAGTTTGGAATTTTCATATGCATTGAATGTTATTTTATCTAATTTGGTCAGCTGCAACATTCTTGTTTCACCACATGCCTTGACATCAAAATTTAACTTTTGAATTGCCTAATATGTCATGTGCTCTAGCTCAAAGGGTAAGTGACATGCTTTTCCAAATATTATTCTATAAGGGGATATTACGGTAGGTGTCTTGAAAGCTTTTTTGTAAACCCATAGTGTATCATCTAATTTAACTAGTCAATCTTCCCTTTATGTTCGCACAACTTTTTCCAAGTGTCTCTTAATTTCTCAGTTGGAGATTTCGGCTTATCCACTAATTTGTGGATGATATGTTGTTGCAACCTTATGCTTAACAATATATTTGGCCAATAAGGATTCAAAAGCTTTGTTGCAGAAGTGGGACCCTTTGTCACTAACCATGACTCTTAGGGTAACAAATCTTGTGAAGATTTTTTTTTCAAGAATTTTATCACTGATTTGGCATCATTGGTTGGGAATGATTGAGTCTCCATCTACTTTGAAAAATAGTCTATTGCCACCAAATGTACAAGTTATTGTTAAATGGAACAAATGGTCTACTACCACTAGAATGTACAAGTTATTGTTAAATGACACAAATGGTTACATGAAGTCTATTCCCTAAACATCCAAGAGCTCTACTTCAAGGATTTCATAAGAGCATTTCTTGCCTCCTTGATATGTTCCCACTTCTTTAACATTTGTCATATTACTTTACAAAAAAGTTAACATCTTAAAATATAGTTCACCAATAGAAACCTCACTACAATACTTTCATAACCATTCTCTGGCTTCTAAAGTGGCCTCAGTAGTCTGACAAATGACAGTGGAAAAGAATGACAGACATCTCTTCTTCTATGACACATCTCCTAATTATATGGTCATTGTATATTTTAAACAAATATGGTTCATCCTAGTAATAGTGTTTTACTTCACTTAGAAATCTCTTTTTTGTTGAGATGCAATATCCTCAGGTAGGATCTGAGCAACAAGAAAATTTACATAATCTGCAAACTATGGTAAGTTAGATGTTCTTACCCAAAAGAGTTGCTCATTTGAAAAGTTGTCATGGATCAGTAATGCGTTGGCTTTATTTTCCTCAATTGCCATTCTGGACAAATGGTTGGCTAGTAGGTGTAATACCCATCTAAAGAGCCTAGGCTTGGCTTCCTTCTTTTACAGTTGGTACTACAAAGCAAAATTAGCCGTATATACTATTACTTGAGCACCCATCAAGTATGACCTAAATTTATTCACTGCATTCACTACAATCAATAATTCCTTCTATGTAGTAGTGAAATTCACTTGATTCTCATTCAGTGTCTTGCTTGTGTAGTAGATATTCTTGTTGATGCGCTGGCCTAAAATTGCACCAATGGCAAAATCACTCGCATCATATATTAACTCAAAATGTAGTGACCAATATGGTGAGTCAATGATGGGAGGAGAGATTAGCTTCTCCTTCAATTTGCTAAATAGTTCTAGGCATCCTTCATCAAAATTGAAAGTTATCTTTTTTTTTCAACAAATTGCCCCTTTGGGCCTGATTGAGTTGAGAGTTTCAAGGCTTATTTATCTTTTTGTCTCAATTTTCATCCATAAAGTCACTTGTAGATCTCAAGTCCATTACGACTTTTGACAGTCTCGATCCAAGCTTTCCATCTATGAATATATTATATATAACCCAGGTGTATCCACTAGACCCACGAGTTGTGAGGAGTTCAAATTGTGCCATGTGGCAAGATCTAGACAGCCCATGTCAGCCCTAGCATTGGCCCTCTCATTTTCTTAGTATTTTCTCCACATTTTTTAAGGATTTTCCACCCATAGCACCCCCGGTGAGTCTTTAGGTCTCCACCGGCCACCGGGCTGATACGATCGTGATCCACTTGCTGTAGGCTATCGACTGAGACCCTCCACCAGCTCTAGCACTGCTGCAGTCGCCACTAGCTAAGGCAATTTTTCAGTCGGTTTCTACCGCCGCAGCCTTTTGGGCTATTTTTCAATGTCGGTGAGGCCAAC
>JAVDBV010000139.1:0-26973 GCA_032619315.1 Piper longum
AGTCCAATGGTCATGCTTGAGCCCGTGTCCATAACCAGCTACCTAGTCCAGCGCTATTGCTTGACTCTCGTCAACTCGGGTCGACTCGCCCGGGTTTACTCAGTTCTCCATTTTCAAATATATTCAACCCGACCGTTTTCATTAATTCGATAACCTCTATATTAGTTTAGATGTATATTCACATCATTTAGCATATTTTGATGTTATTTATTGATTGCTTACTCATTATTGTTTATTTCTTTTTATTTATATATTTGTCGTATATGATGAATGCTTATGTAATTTTTTGTTATTATTAATAATATATTTACTTATTAATATTAATCTTATTCTTGTTTATTAAATTGTATATATTTATTTATTTTCTTATCTATTTGTTCGTTGCATGTATGGTATTATTTATTTGTATCTAATTATGTGTTTTGTGTTGAATGAATATGATATTATTATTATTAATGATATATTAAAATTAACTGATTATCTATTTATTTATTTATAAAATAATTATGTATTTATTTATTTAATTGTTGATATGTTTACTAACACAAATATATATAATATTTACTTGTGTCATGTATTTATATAATATATATTATTATTTTATAATTAGAGTATTATTATTTTGATTTATTTATTATATATCTATTTATTCATGAGAGTATGCCTCTATTTATTTATTTATTTTTTATTAGTTATTTTTTTTATTTTGTGTCAATTGTGTATTATATGTTAAGTTGTAGGTTTATTTAGTATTGTCTTCCGTATTAGGATGTCAGTATTTTACTTAGTAGTAGGTTTCGATGTAGGTTTTGGAGTCTTAACTCACAGTAAATGAGACGTCACACTTGTAATGTGGACCACAAGTCCGTTAGTACTATTCTTACTTTTTATGGCTATATTCTATTGTTGATTTTATTCCTAAATCATAGGACGTCTTAAATGGTTGCTTTATTAGACCCCACTTAACACGGGTTATTTAGACGTATTTTATTTCTGTGATTAATAACCCTCGAAGATAAGACCCATTGATTCTAATTTCGAAAACAAGATCCACTGCAAATGACCTTCAGGCCTATTATATAAATCCCTTTCTTGACCTATATATGATTTTCTCGAGTTTTTCAGTTAGATGTGAGACAAGGAAAAATCGACAACCATGCTTTAAAATAGAGTATGTGTTAGTTAAAGCAGGATCTAGATTTTGTGAGCATTCTCTCCATTCCCGAAGGATCTTAACAACTCCACTTTTGAGTTGTTCAAACTGGGAGATATGTGGAGGTTTACGGGTACTATAATATAGCACATGTCTAGACTAGTGATTTTAACGGGTACTGAAGGTGCATGAGTGAGAGTATTCGGCTTCTATACTCAGGGCCATGAGTGATACGGAGAATGTAGAAGGATGAAAGAAAAGAAATTAATATTTCGCGCAAAGGATAGTTTTTAAAGTTGACAAAGCATAAGATGAGTAAGAAAATGGACGTTGATGCGCGAGGTCGATGACTCCTAATTAATGCCCTTATGAGAGATTTTGTAAATGAGTATCTAAATATTTTCAATTAATAGGAGCGTTAGCTCTCATGTGCTATTTAACTATTAGTTAGTTTTAGACCATTAATACTTGTTACTAACGCTTTTCCTATTATATATGTAGGTTTCGTGATTCTGAATCTGCTTTGGTAGGAGGATAGATAAATGCTACACATATTTGAACTCAGTGCAATTATTTTTTTTACACTTTTACTTATATTTGATGTTTTTTTAACATGTATTAAGAAATATTTTCCATTCTCTTGACGCCAAGCGGGTTACTTCGATTTATATTATTGATCGAGTCTTATAGATTAGTTGTTTAAACATGACTCAACTCGATTAAGACATTTCCAATCAAGTTCTTAAGTGAACCAAAATTGAGGTGTCAAAGTTTTTGTATCAAAGTCATGTCTTGGTTGATTAAGATGGATGACTTTTGTTTTGAGCCAAGTATGTGGAGCTGTCCTTAGCCAAGTCGACATGTATTTCCTTTATTTTTTTTTAGAATTTCTAATTGTCTGCTCAGTGAGTCTTGAGGAGTGGATATTTTGGTATTTGCGGTTATAGAGAAGTTATGAGATGAATATGAGATCATGATATCAGAAGATGTCAGCATGGATCTCATGATATGCTTAGAGACTCGTCCTTCACTTCTAATGTGCCACAGATTTGGATAACTTAAGAGGGTCCACATGTTCAGTTAGCTAAGGTTGAGTTGGATGGTAACCAAGAGTACCTACAACTTTGGTGACCAGGAATGCCTAGAACTTTGGCAACCACATTGCAGTACTTTTCTATTTTTTCTCATGTCACCACGTCAGTCCTTCCTTTGAACATAGTGTACATCGCTAGATGGAGTTATATGAGATAACATTAGTAGGGAATTTACTGTATAGAGATACTCACGTAGTTACGTGATACATGAGAATGGATTATCGAGTGCCTTAAACAGATCCATTAGGCATAGTCTCAGGTCTACCTTGGAAAACTTAGACCTTCAGACAGATCATTGTGGATGGAGGATGTAGTTATGCCAGCACATCCACTTAAGCACTTGGAACACTTGGTGAGGTAAATGACTTGGATGGACCACTTCTAGGAGATAACAGTGGAAAAAAGATGAATAGCGAGGTGGATCTACAGTCTTATGGACACTTCACCGCCTCCCCTTCTTCCACTAGTATATGTCTATCCCAAAAGTATTATTGGCCACTCTTCAACAGATAGAGGCATGAATACACTGAAGATGAGCGAGATTACCCTTGACAACGGATTTAAACGGTTAACCAAATTTCACTTAATTTGTAAGGGCCATATATGTGTTTGGTATTTAGAACCAGTCAGCGCTTATAGGAGTAGTCACCCAAGATTGTAGGAGATAAGTGTAGGCCTAACATTGGATCAAAATGATCTAGACCCCCTTTGAATCAGGCACATGTGGTTAAATAGCCTAAGCTGAGTTGATAACAGCTACCTTTGATGAGATAGGCACATGAAGGAAGACATGCCAGAAATAATAATGGGTTTACGACGTACATGATCAGGATAGCATTGTTGTCATCCAAGGTGCACGAATGTCGTCCAAGATGTAAAACCACCGTCCGAGTTGCCCAACCACCGACATGCACTATTACCAACCGAATGCGCACTATCGTCGTGCGTGATGCACTACTACCGTCCATAGTGCATTACCGTCGTTCGATTAAATAGTTATTGTGAAAGAAAAAAGGCCAAGTAATTACCTCATCCTAAAAAAAGACAACTATTTGAAGATGTTCTTAGTCTTAGCAAAGAGACCACATGCCACAACATTCAGAGTAGATTATAGTTAGAGATTGTTATTATTATTATTTTTGGATTTTTAAATTAATTAAATTATAAATGTTATAGAGATGAAAAAAGTGTTGTTTATTGCTAATTTCGGAATTATTTAATTAAATAAGGTATAAACAAGATAACAATGAAAAAATCAATCTTTTAGATTTTTACAAATATTATTAATATTATTATTTATGGAATTTTTAATTAACTAAAATAGAAATGTGAGAAAGATGAAAAATTTTATTTTTGGAAGATTCAATTAATTAAATAATATGAAAATTTATTCTTTGCGATTTTTACAAAATCTTATTAATCTTATTATTTTAAGAGTTTAAATTATTTAAATTAAAAATGTGAAAATATGAAAAAAGAATTGCTTTTAGATTTTTATTAATAATAATATTTTCGGAATTTGACATTACAAAGATGGAAAAATTAATCGTTTAAATTTTTAGATCATATAACATTATTATTTTTGGATTAAACACATTATTTTAAATTTCTATTAGTTAATATTTTTATTTTCGGAATTATTCAATTAAATAAATAACAAACATTATAAACATTAAAAATTAATCTTTTAGATTTTTACAAATATTATTAATATTATTATTTTCAGAATTATTTAATTAAATAAATTACAAACATGATTAAGATGAAACAATTAATATTTCATATTTATACAAAATATTATTAATAATATTATTTTTAGAAATTTGATTAATTAACTTAGAAATGTTATAAAGATGAAAAGAAGAGTTGATGAACAAAAATTTTAAAATATGATTAATTAATATTATTTATTAAAATAATTAATGTGTACTTAATTATAATTAAAAAATGTATAAAACAATTCCATTCTCAACTAGGATAATATTTTAAGCTGATTTAGATTTTTTTCTTAAATATCATACAAATCATAATAAATTGACAATGGTCGTATAAACTTTTCAAAATTTATTTGAATTTCTAAATAAAAATATTTGAATGGGAACTTGCCTATGGTTATAAATTAATTTGAATAAAATAATTTATACTTAATATTTAAAAATATCATTCTACAAATAATTAAATTATGGCATAGTATTTAATAGGTTTATAACTGAACGTCAATCTAATTAGTATATAAATTATGTCCAAAGCTTAAAACAAAAATAGGAAATTGAAGTTGGTTTCAATTTTGAAAATATAAATAAAATTCAAACAAAGTAATTAATTTAAGGATTGCTAATGAAAATTTTAGTGAGACGGGTGAATATTTATAATTAGAATATATTAGTTTTAAGAAGTACAATAAAATGAAAATGTTACACACCATGCGATATAAAAATATTTTAATAAAAAATTACGTAGTTAGAAAAAATTGAGAAAATAATAACTATTTAAAAATATAATCACGCGCAATGTGTGGGTCTACATCTTGTAGTTCATTGTACGGAGATCATTTCCACAACTTATAATGCACTTCTTAAAACTGTCTTGACTAGCAAGCAAAATTTTCTTGTATGAATTAGCGAAGCCGTTGCATTGATGTACTTAGACTCTTAATTCCACCTAATTATTGAAGCTGCTCAACGATGAAATGCTTATCCCTGTACCACAATAATAAATTCATTTGCAACGTGCGTTTCGACGAACCCAAGCTTTTTTTCCCCCCCAAGCTTGACAAATTAGAAGTCCAATGAATAATAGTTGGCAGTTGGTTCATGTTGACCACGTAAAATACTGCCAGCCAGTTGGTGAGGATTGCGAGTGCATCCTATCAGGCAGATCGAAGTCTCCTGCCGCATTATCGCAATCAATAAAATTTAGGTTTCTTTGAGGTGGGATTTCGTAACAATTTTATAAAGTATTGGGTTTTTTTAATATATACAAAACGTGTCGTTGAAGTTCACGAAATTAGAGAGAAAGGGCCACAAATTTACCGAAAGAGAGTAGTTTTCCAGAATCTCATGCAGGGTAATTTGATGTTAAGTTTGTTGATCACGAGGATATGATAGCATGGTCAATACAATCTAACCAGTTCAAGGATGAAGGACGTCTGAGAATTATTATTCTTTAAAAAGAACTAGATCCTGTGTACGTGTTTTGTAGTTTTTGCCCTTCCCCATTCTTCTCGTGTTTCCCACCCAATGGCGGTGCTAATATTTTGTTTAAATTTTCGTAAGCGGTGATTTAATGTATAAAATGGTTTATTAACCTAGGTGACGGACCTGCAATTGTCTTTGAACTTTCAATGACTATTTTGTCAATTGTCTTCCACCGAAAGAAGATCATTGGCAACTATATATGTATGGCTAGCTCTTTCCTCGAACGTCTTATATGTTCCATCAGATTGGATTACAAGATTAGTGTTCACGAAAGGGAAATCTTCATATGATATTATTAGAAGGCAACTGTTAGTCGATTCTTCTTCTCAGGAAGAGGCGCCCAAACCCATCCAGATTTTACAAGACCAGGAGCGCCAGCGAAAGCAAAATAGAAGCAGAGCATTTAGCTTTTTGGAAAATCTAGAGCAACTTTTACTTAACTGCAGCAAGGGTCAAGGGATGAGTGATCCCTCAAAACAACATCATGCCAAAGTAGCAGCAGGCATGTTATAATAAGCTACAACCCTGAATGGAACACTACATTTACAGTGACCATGAGCTCATAAGGTTCTCGCGCTTTACAAAGAGAACAAGCAATATATTACAAAGGCGAGCGCCCGCAAAAAATTACACCCACCGTTAACATGTTGCTCGCAAAGAAAACTCCCGCACCGGCAGACAACTTCATTGATAATTAGCTAACCATGTTAGCAGGTCAATCATCTGCTTAGGAGAGGGAACCAACTTTCCTGGAAAGAAGACTGGTAAGAGATCATGAACATGAGGAGAACCAGCAGAAGCGCCACTCCCCATGGGGAGCTCCCAGCCCTGTGGAAGGAATCTCTTTCTGGAGCAGGAAATAGGAAGGACACCCTCCTATCGTCGCTAGACTGCAACCAATGCACCACCAGCAGCAGAACAAGGGGGGACAGCATGAGGTACATCTTGATCTGATCCACCACGCTTTCTACAGTCGACTCGTAGTTCACATACCACGAAAAACCCAGAAACATGAACATGATACCCAAGAAGAAACATAGGTGCAGTGGCAAAGGAGGGGACGATGAGCTGCTGCTTCCGTGATAGTAGTAATTGGCCATTTCACACCCCAGTTGTGTCGCTGACACACTAATGACGAACAAGTTTTGGGAGGCCGAGAAGAGGTGCTTAAATTTTGGGGGTGATTTGCTGAGCAAGAAATGGAAGTTCTCCGCTACATATATAGACGAGGAGCAGGAGCAGATCGCTCGCATGTTAGGGATTCGTGCCTTGTATGGTGGACGGCGGAAAGGTAACAGAGTGTGGACATCCGAGGGCGGTGGAGGTTAGGATTTATCAGGATTGGGTGATTGGCCAGCGAGAATGTGACACATCGAACCGACCATCTGATGTCTTTTTTTCCTTTTCTTTGTTTTTTAAAAGCAACCATTTGATGGCTTCGTTCCTTAGGGAGGTGGAAATTGGAGTTGATGAGTAAGAGACACTTATAAAGTGATGTGGAAGGGATTGAACTGGTCTTGTCATCTTTTCATTGGCCAAGTTCCCAATGCAATTATTATTCGGATCGTAAAGTCATCCCGTCTACTGTCACTATTGTTATCTTTTTGAAGATATAATAACATATTTGTAAAAATAAAAATGTAAAAAATATATTCATATAAATAAAAATATAAAAAAATATTCATTCTAAAATTGGCTATCATGAGATTATGTTCTATTTATACCTAATAGTGCTTTATATTCTATTTATAAATTAATAATATTTTTTCTTAACTGCAGTTGAGTAGAAATCAATTTGGGTCAGAATCAACCCGTTGAAGAAAAAAACCCACCTTAGACATCTAAATCCAACCTAGGGTGGGCTAGATCTGTGAGCAGCGCTAGCGGTTGAATTCACCTGTCACAATTCACCTCTCCGATGTATATTTTTTAAAAAAAATAATTGTACGTTTCAATTATATATATATTTATAACTCAGATTATTTTTTATTTAAATCCATTTCTGGACTCCCGCAAAAATTCCCCTCTATGCCTCGGAAACAGCTGTGCAAGGACGAATAGGAGCATTATCTTGTTTCCACCAATTTAATTTGTAGCATACTTTGCATTCCAACTATTTGAACGGAAAGCCTTGTTGGCTGAAAGAGATCTGATAAATGGCTGAATTATATTTGTCCAAGCTCATTAAGATTTTTCATGAATTTAGAAATGGATTACGTAAAACTGCCGGGGAATTAAATAGGTGCGTAAATGACCCTAGTTTTGTATTTAGAGCTCAGAGGAATATTTTATAAAAATACTTTTGCTCCGTAACCCTTCTTCCCTTATTTGATTTTCTTCTAACATTAATTAATTAGTATCAGACCTACATCCATATGCAAGGTTAAATTTGGGCCTTATATATGGTAAATAGCAATTATATTATTCTTGTTTCATAAACTCGGTATTATAAAACTTTTATATTTAATTTTTTAAATAGAATAAATTTTAAAAAAATATAATAATCATAAAAAAATTGTTCCCTGGCCATGCACGTGAATCAAACGTGAATTCGTTGCCTTCCTTTGCACCGCGATAGAAAAGCAAAGATATATGAAAGTGTGAAGATCGCTATTAGAAGTAATGACCTACGGCCGGCAAAGAGGAACAAATTAAGTATATATAAATAGAGAGAAAGAGGGGTGCATTGTAAGGGTTAATTAATTTCACATCCTCGTGTAATCAAAATTTACTTAATTAATGTGTTGGAACGAAATTATGGAAAAATATCTGCCCCATTTATATTCCTTTTTTATTTTTTTTCCAAAAGTCAGCTCATTATACTGATCTTATTTTCTCAAAGCCATAATGATGATCTTACTACTCACAATTGCAAGACTCAAATCAGAATTCATAGTTTTGCTTTACAAGTGAATTATGTTTGACTTTTGAAGGATTAGTTATGATTCATAATGCAGCTTTAAAGCCTGTATCAACTTGTAAGCAAATTTTTCTTGTATAAATTAATGAAGTTATTGTAGTACTAAATGTTAAGGCCTAGTACTTGCTTCCCGCATGGATAAACTTGTTTATTTTATCATATGCCTGTATATATATGTTTTAACGAATTTTGGAGAATTTCTTTTTCCCTTACTCCATAAATTTTCTCATAATATTTGTTAGTCAAAATTGGTAAAAATATGTTACAAAATAATTCAAAAAATAAGAGGAAATGTACAAACATGTTACCACCAATTTATGATATACAAAAAAGAACACAAAATCAAGATTATTGTCCGAGTCCCGCTTAAAAAATGTCGAAACAATATTATCTCTTTTATGCACTTGAATCTCCACCACGGACAAATAGCTGTAACGTACGATAGATCAAGCACTCCACCACAAATGCAACAAGAAGGAAGTCTTCCCTAATTTATTATGCTACTAAGAACTTAGCCAATTTTTTTTTAAATCATAATAAAAAAAATATTTTTTTTCAAATTTTTTTAAAGAGAAATCAAGGAGAAGAGTAGGGCTGCGCAAGTGGCTGGTCAGTTTATTATTTTACCTACTGTTTCGAATTAAATTAAAATAAAATAGTTAAATATTTTTTAACTAATTAAAAATGATTAAACTTAATTGCATTATTTTTATCTTTAAACGGTAGTGGCAGAAGCCATTGTCACAGCCATTTTACTGTTTTACCATTCTGTTTATTTTTTAAAATAAAATATAATTAAATTGATCAATATGGATAAAATAAATATTATTATTATAATTAAATAAAATTTTTATTTTTATATATTTTTAATAGTTTTTTAAAATAAATATATGGTCTAAGTGACACAAAATTTATAATTTTAATAAGGATTTTATGATGATAAAGATTTATTTAGTTTAAATAAAAAATTACTAACGGTTAACTGTTTACTGTCAATTAAAATGGTCAAAACTCGATAGCATCACACAATCAAAAAAGTAGTAAACGATGCGGTAATGATTATGGTCGAAAAAGTAATAAATAGTATTGATAAATACCTTCGACCGCCCCAAAACCTCACTTCTTGCTAGAGAAGAGAAATTGTTCACATATCCGAACCTGGTACTCCTCTTTTTATAATAACTAGGTGATATATCAAGCATGTGTAGCTTATTATATTTTAGATATTTCATCTAAATTGATAGATAGACTTTTATTGGATAATGAAATAGATTGTAATGATCTCCAACTTCAATTTTTAAGATGGGCTAAAAAATATATGAAGAGGTAAGACTATAATAATTTGATTTAGTTTTTATTTTTATTATATTCTAAGTAGTAGAATTTTGGTTGTGATTTTGGGACAATTGAAAGATTTTCTTAAAGAAAAGATTATAAAAAGAGAAGTACACTTATTCAAATCTAGAATAAGTTAATTCATCAATACTTAGTAGCGAACAAAGTCAACTCATCATTTAGCCCCCCCTCCCTTAAAAAAAAACATAACTTAAGTAGATGATGTGACAAACATGTAACTGGTTAAATAATAATATGGAAATACATGTCAAAAAATAAAAATAATTATTATATAAATAAAATAAATAATAATTAAATTAAATAAATTATTATTATATTTAATGTATTGTCAAGGTCTTTTTTTTAAACCAATTATATGTGAGACAAAAATTTTTTATTATTTTTTACATACAAGTTAAAAACTATAGCTATGGTATAATGTTAAATAAAATAAATTATTATATTATTTATGTAAAATTTTACTTAGTTATTATGTCTATATTTTATTTTTTATTTATTTTTGCTTAAATTTGATATCAATTAAATTATTTTATGACGTGGTATTTTTGTCTCATCAATTAACTTGTTCCAAGTTTACCACATCATTAATTAAGGACGTTAACTTTGGAAAGAGTTTTATGTTGTTTTGAAAGAAGAGGGGCTAATAGTAATAGATGATTTCACTTAGTCCAAGGGGGCTAATTAAATAATAAATTAAATTATTCAAGGAGGTTAAAGGATTGTTTCTTTTTTTTTTTGTTGAAAGAAGGTGGCTAAATGATGAATTAACTTATTTAAAAGGGACTGAATAATAAATTGACTTATTCTAAAAGGCTAACTGGTATTTGCTCAATTAAGAAAAATGCAACAACGAACAGAGTGACAATTTGCCACCAAGAAACCGATCAAGCACTCCATCTAATACTAACGCAGTTTGCATTTAGATGGAGCTCTCCAAGTGTAATTATTTTGTCTCCTCTGGTCATCCGCTGATAGTGCCGTAAAATTTCTCCAATCCTGTAAAAGGCTAACTGATATTTGCTCAATTAAGAAAAATGCAACAACGAACATAGTGACAATTTGCCACCAAGAAACCGATCAAGCACTCCATCTAATACTAAGGCAGTTTGCATTTAGATGGAGCGCTCCAAGTGTAATTATTTTGTCTCCTCTGGTCATCCACTGATAGTGCCGTAAAATTTCTCCAATCCTGTAAAACTAGTCGGAGGTCGTGCAACTTCTTAGCTATGCCTACACAACAATTTGCATGCATTGTGCGAACATTATTAAAACTGGGTCGCCGGCAAAACCCACCAAAATAGGCTGGATCAAGATACCTGATCCGTGCTCCTATTTTCCAGGCATCTTTTTTCCTCTTTACGATGTCAAAAACCCGCTGCTCATTTTTTCGTGGATAGAGGTGCTGCGACATGTACCAGTAACTGTAAAACTGGAGGGTCCGCGTATTTGATAACACATAATTAAATCCTGCGTTTGCTTTGTTTTTCATGTCTGATGGATTCCCAGTGTAGAGATCAGTTGCCATCGTAATATCAGCATTTGCGGGAAACAGAGGAAAGGGATTCCTGAACCACATAATATCCGTATCCTGCAAATTAGAAGCAATGACAGAAATCTCAGCTGCAATTAACGTAATGGATATCAAACAGTTGTATATATTATATGCATCAAGCATATTTACCGTGAATACGAAATTGTAACCCAACTCGAGAACTAGTCGTAAGAAGGCAACCCTCCTCCACATCCATTTCAAGTAGTCAGGAGACATGTACCGCTTCTCAAGAGAAAAATCAGCACCCTCGATCCGAAAATAGTAGCAGTGTTTGTGTATAACCTTGCATCTCTCAAATGATTCCTCATCCACTGCAATAATGACAAGGTGGTCAAGAAGGGCTTGCGTTCCTTCGCCAACACGAAAACTTTCTAGGAAGAGATATATGATGGAATTTGGAGATGACCAATACGCTTGGTTAACCGAGGTTATAATGACTGTTTTGTTAGGCATGGCCGCATTCTTCAAGACATTAGCCAACACAGCTCTCTGCTTCTGTATTTGATAAACACAACTCCTCTCAAAAAAAAATTTTCAGTACTAAAAAGCATAGCTATGACAAATAGAATAGTGTTTCATAGAAGAGATTGAAACCAATCACTTTTAAAATAATGGACGTTTCACCATCAAAGCAAAATCTACTGATATATCACAGGGAGGCTCACTATATATATACAATATACAATGACCGAGTTTTTTACTAAAGGGTGGAGAAAACTATATAAATTAAAGTAAGCATAGAATAAACACTAAATCAATAACGTATGGACAATAAAAAAAAATTGTTCACTACCAGTATCTTTCTCCTATACAGAGTAAGCGTAAATTCAGTGCCTTCCTCTGCACCTTGATAGAAAGCAAAGAAGATATACGCAAATATGAAGATCGCCGATAGAAGTAGTGGCCCGAAGGATTTTAGTCGATTGAAACCCAGCATAATTGAATTAAAGAAACTCGCTCAAATAATTAATATGGTAAGGAAGAACAAATTGAGCATATATATAACAAAGTAAGTGTTCCACAATTTCAGCGTAACACTTGTTTCTCGTTTACTTAATTAATGTAATAAAACCAAAGGACGGAAAAACGAGTAATAACATTATTACTAGTACAAATTACAACTCTGTATTCATGCTTTTGCTTTAGAAGTGCATAATATTTGACTTTTGAAGTATTGGCTATAATTCATTATACGGAGATCTACACAGCTGATAATGCTGTTGTTAAGGCTCTCTTAACTTGTAAACAAATTAGTCTTGCATAAATTAATTAAATTGTTGCAGTACTAAATGCCAAGGAAGAATTACTTCCTGTATGGAATACAGATTTAATTTTCATCTAATGCCTCTGTGTTTCAACAAATTTCAGAGTATTTCTTTTTCTTCATTCTATAAATTTCCACCTAATTTGGTAAACGAATTTGTTTGAAATATTTCACAAAAAAAATACAAAAATAGGAGGAATTTACAAACATGTTACTACTAATTAATAATCTGTGAAAGAGAGAATAAAATTAAGATTTATTGCAAGAGGCACGCTTAAAATCGGGTCTTGAAAATAATATTGCTGCTTGCATTCACTAGTTCCTTCACAGATAAATCATAATGGATGAACACTGTAAATAAGGCTTAAAAAACGTCCAATTATAACCAAGTAACCAATGTGATGCTTTGACCAATGTGTTAGCTCAAATATCCCGATCACCCACAAGCAAGTTATCAAAAATAATTCTCACATAATTCTCAAACAAACTCACATATGAAAGTATTTTGGTGCAAACATGAGATTCCATGGGCACCCATTTCTCAAGCAAAGTATATTTTATAGTTGATGGAGTTATTTCTCGGAATCAAGAACTACAGGCTGAGCTTTTGTCCTCTATAATTCACTTAATGTTACAGTTAGACTACGGATCATGTGAATGAAGTTCAGCCCCCAAGCTATTCGATATGTTGTTTTTCGTAGTTTGTCGTCTACTTTCTTTTGGGTGGATTGTCAATTCTTAGTCCAAAGAGTTTTACGGTGATTCCTTCATAGTATTGTGTTCTCTGCTAGGAATGTTGGATTGTCTAAGCCTTATCTCTAAAAATCATAAATCTTATTAGACTCTAGAAATAAAAATGTGCTTTGCGAGATTAGTTCTAATGGACTTCTTACGCATTAAGTTGATAAACTCGCTTCTCGCTTCAGTAATATCTGAGTTAGTTTAAGATTATCTAGACTTGTTGCTTTGAAATAATAAATAATAAATAATATCGAAGACAAATTTGCACAATGTAACATAAAATATGTGTTTTACTTTTTAAAAGAAAAAGTACAGACAAAAGAAAAAAAAATGCAGCAAATTTCATGATCAAGGAATAATGGTTATCAGCAATAAAGTAGTTCTGTTTCCTATAAAAAAGAAGAAGTGGTTCTCAACATGGGAACACAAATCGGAAGCTTCATATGTCCAGACTCTTGCTTATGGCTGGCTTTTGAAAATCTTTTGTCCAAGTAAAATGTCTTATAGGGTATTTGGTTACTGGTACTTTATAATAAATTTTGATAACAAAATAATTTTGTAAGATTTTTTTTTCTACCAAAGCTGTTAAAAGATTATGTTTGACAAAAAAAAAAATTTCTTTTTTTCTTGTACCTTCATCCCGGTTAAGCCATACCCCAAAGTCCATCCGCTCCAAGCCAACTCCATTGCCTGCAAAGCAGATGCGTTCCAAGTTGGCACACCAATCGGTCATTAGAAAAACACCTAGGTCATTAACCCGTTTAAACTATGTCTGTATTAACCTGTGGCTCCTAACAAGCCACAATTTCTGAAGAGTTGGTGAGGGTAGAAGCTGTTATATGCTGGGCGGATCATTGCTTATGGAAGTTGCGCAATTTTGGAGTCGGATCTCATGCAGAAAAGGATTCACCAAAAGAGAGATGGAAGAATCATTAAGCCGATTGCATTCAATTTTTATGCTCCCAAGGTGGGGATTCGGCGGCAGCAGAAGATGCAACAAGTCAACACTTGGCGAGATTTCATGAAGATGGAAGTCGGGGAGGAAACTAGAGAGAATGCCCCCTGACAACTTTATGCCACCAAAACAAGAAAACGACATCTTTATTGACGTTTTGTTTGTAGGAAACTAGAGAGAATGATGTAGAGCTTTTTATTTACGACGAAGGAAGAATATAAGAATGTATGGGTCTCCAAAAACGGATTGATGAAAATAATGGGGGATTCAATTTTTTTTTTTTACGATTTTTTTTGTCAAAAGCCAACTATATCCTTTCTTGGAAAGAAAAGAAATTTTATGAGAAAACAAACAAGCTCCCCTTCCAAATAGATCCTTGTTATTTTCATAGAAAAATAGCATATTTCTCACATTTTTTTTCAAACCAAAAAAGTAAAAACATGAAAAAAGTATAATTTTTTCTCACTTTCTTTCTCTTTCTCGCGATCCAAATCAAACAGGTCTTTGAGAGAAAATAATTAGAACATTATTTTTTATCATTTCTTTTTTATTTTCTCTCACATGTACTTTCTTTTATTTTCTCACCAGAATAAGTTGTTTGAGAAACGCCAACCTTGGACGAGTCAAATTTTAAGATATTTACAAATTACATTATTATTTCAATAACAAAAATGTGTTCAACGCTCCAAGCCAAATTACCTGGGGATGTTACATACCACAACTCCTACTTGCCCAAATAGAACATGTCGAATCCACACTGCCATTATTTTACAAGCAACTGGCAGGCCCTCCCACTCCCACCCTCAAGACACCCACTCACACAAACCATCTAGCCAAGGAGACTACACATTTTCAATCAATAAGCCACTTCACAAATCCAAAAGGCCGACTAACACTTTCTAAGCAATTTGAGACTTAAGTGATCCAATCAAAATAATCTGTACATATGATGCACATTGAAACGGTAAGTGCACTGACTCCCATCCCTGCCACAAGACTCACAACTCCCCATTCTCAACTGCTACCCCGTGGGATTTCTTTAATTTAGCAACAAGAACCCACATATTAGCAAGTTCATTCTCAAGGTAAGCTTCCCTTTGTTTGGATTCTTCGAACTTCTTCTCAAGTTCTGCCTCTCTTTGTTCTTTTTCTATAAGTGTAGACTCATAAGAAAGCTCTCTTTCGTGGCTAAGAGCAAGTTCCCGTTTGATATCATTGGCAGAATTTGTCTGGTTTTGCCATCTGTGATTCACTTCTCGTCTACCATTTCTGATTACATTTCCCACCTTCCGCTGGGGTGCATTTCTTTGCTGTGCTATCTCAGCGGTAAGTTTTTCATTTTGGTTCATAAGCTTGGCAACCTCTTCTGACAACGCTTTCAACTCCACTGCTGCAGCGGAGGCCAATTCTTTGGCATATGAGCTTTCCTCTGCTAACTTCTGATTCCTCACTTGTAACTGTTCTTTCTCTTCACTTAGTGTAAGCACTCTTCGTTTCAATTCATCAACCTCTGACGTCTTTTCAATAAGAATTATATACATTATAAACTTCACTACACAAATAAATGTTAAAACATAAAAGGTAGAACCCATAATCAAACATTGTAACACAAGATTTGGGCTATCATTATAATCAACTGCAGTATAAAAACCTAGATTCATTAGTCTGATTCCACTACTTGGACATCATTGGGTTCTTCTGGAAGTTTCTGTCAAAAAAATGTCATACCCATAATCAAACATTGTAACCAAGGAAAATATCATTACCTGAGCACGACGAGTCCATTCATCAGAAATGTTACTGGAGAAAACATCTCTATTCTCATCATATGAATCCACTACTTTTCGTAATGAATTTGAATTTTCAAATTCAAGCGCTCGAGAAAGTTGTTCCTTTAAAGAAATAACAGTTTCCTGCAACCTTTCACATTCAACAACCTAAAAGGAAAGCAGGGAATGGATACAAAGATGTTACTGGAAATAAATCATACATTAAACAATTTTATATAATATAATATCTAACCTTCTGTTGCAACTGCTCCTGCATAACTCTATTATCAGCAGTTTTCACCTAAATGAAACGGAGATACAAATTGAGAAAATATTATCCTGCATATTCTCCAGTAATTACTGATTCTCAAAGTTAAGCCTACTTCTATTCAACTATTGTTATCAAATTTTCCCAAGCAATTGAGAATCTGGTTCTTTGTAAGCTGCTCAGGATATTAAACACGTGAAATGGTATGAAAAGTTTTTAATGGCATTCATTTTTGCCAATCTATTTGATGCATCTTATGTAAATGCAGGTAAGAGTTGGCTATCTTCCAAAAGAACTTAGTAAAAACATGCATTGTTCTGAAAATGGTCACCTCCAGTTCAAAAGACTTCTCATTTAATTGGGCCATCAAGTCAGTATAAGGCTGCAAGGCATAATAATTTCTACTTAGCAGAGAAATCAGAACCATTATGAAACGTTTTGCTTTGAAGATTATGACAAGCTTCTATCACCTGAGATGCCTCCAATTCATCTGTCTTGCCCTCATGCGATAATTCTGAGGCTGCCATGTGCTTTTCAAGAAGAATTATTTGCACATTCTTCATCCTTATTTCCTCATTTAAGTTTGCAACTTCCATCTACAAAACCGAAAATGAGCTCAGCCTTTCCCATTCATGCAAAAAGGAAAAAGAAAGAGTTTTAATATAAATTAGTACTTGAATTTGCTCCTTTTTAGGATTACTCATTGCCTCTTCTGACAAGCGTTTTAATGCACTTGTCTGCAAAGCAACTTCTCCAGAGAGTATCTTTATTTGCTCTTGTAACAGATCAACATGATCAATGGTTTTTAAGGTAGTCTAACATCAAATGAGAGAAGTTAGAAAATATTAGCCATTAATCCTCCAAAAATAACACCTATAAATAAAGCTAAAACATAAAATATTCAATTAAATAAAATCTGGAATAAAAAGGATACAATCAAATACAATAGTGGTATACATTGCAATTGGAATCATCCACAGAAATTATTCATTTATGGCATTTGTACACCACCTTATTTTTGCTTTTCCAATATGCACTAGCCATCCTCATCCCAAAGTCAACTCAATGCTCCAATCATACACATAACATAACAATATACATAGCTCTCCATAAACAAATAAAAAAACAACGATAGTGACACTTGGAGTAAGACTTACTTCAACTCTGGTTACATTGCATATTTTCTTATCAAAGATGATATACACAGCTTTCGTGTAAGAAGGAACCAATACACATACCAAAGGCATCTCTTGCTCTGAAAAATTATTTGCTGAATCTGCTCTATCATGTGCAATTTCCAGTGTAATGTCTGCAGAAGGACTGCTCTCCGTGATCAGGGAATTGGAAATCCTAAAGTCTATTTGATCATTTACACTCTCTGCCACTGGAGTTGATGGTATTACAGCTGATCTTGTTCCACTTGACTTGTCCCCATCAGTTCCACCACTATCTCTTTTCTGCAAATATAGTGGTCATATTAGACACTTGCAAAGAAACAAATAATTTTACCTGACAATATTTTCACATTATTGATTTCAGGAGGCAAAAAGAATATGACACAAAAAAGGGCTGCCAAAATAGAAGAACTGACAACACCAAATGAACACATTTTTGGGATTAAGAAAAATCTTTTATGCTCAAACTAAAAAAATACTACACGTCAAATTATCAGACACCATTTACGAGCTTCATGGCCAACATTTGCTTTAATATTTGAAATACTTATAGGCAATTTTATCGTTGCCTTAATTATTTCTTATGAACCCATGAAATTATACAGCATTTCCAGTTTTTTGCAGCAGCCATGAAGAAAATATGAACCACCACTTTCTAGAAGGAGTTAAGGTCAAGCCGACACTGAATAAGAGTTGGAAAACAGTATATACAGATTGGCTGAGAAATTGTTTTCTAGTATAATTGTCAAAATAAAATTGATTGTTGTGGTACATACCCGCACTTTAAACCAATTTAACAGTCCTTGTTTTCTTCCCTTTTTATCCTCCTTTGAATAATCGCCAGCAGGGTCGCCACTTCCCTCTGGGGAAAAGCACCTATCAAAGTTCTCGTCATCCATAGTCAACTCTCGCCTTCTGTGGGGAAGATATGCAAGCTGCATGCAACAAAATAATTCAGATAAAGAAATACATACTAGTTTCATGACATATAATATCACATAATAAATAGATTAAAAAGTTGTAAGAAATTGAACCTAAAAACCAACAGTGACTGACCTCCTCCTCTCCAAAAGAATGCCTTCTTCTATAAACAGGACGTTGAGGGAAACGAGATGATTGAGAGGTTTTTGTTGATACTAGAATTAATTTGGTTAGTCGCTGAATCCTCTCCAACAAAGCAGCTTTGGCATCCTCTTCTTCTTCCAGTCTTGACTGAAGCTTGAATTGTCCATCTTCCAACTTTTAGAAGTTAGATCATAGAATTTAGTCAGCTTATTTGCATTCCTAGATAAGTACTATAATATAAAAGGGATAGGCTGATGCACAAAGGCTCCCCCGCACGTGTGCAGTCCATAACAGGGCCGGACTATAAGGGCCTATTGTAGCAGGATTAACCTACATTTTGCAAGAGGTTAATTGCACCACTGAAACCCATGACAACTAAGTCACACTATTAGTTGCACCATGGCTCCCCTTCATAAGTATTACAATATAAATGGCATAAGACATTTTGGATAAAAAAAGTAATATTTAAATAATTATGATTCATTTATATCCCTTAATAATAAACAACAAACACCAAAAACAAAATGAACCGGATGTTCTTGTGTTCAGTGTTGAAAAGTTCAAGATTTCAGCAGATAGAATTCATGATTGCCATCTATATACCTTTTGCTTTAAGACAATGATATCATCATCTCCCACATCTTTGTGAGGTGGAATAGCAACAATACCCTTTTTTAATTGCTCAAGCTCCTCCTTCAACATTCGGATTTCATGCTGGTATTTCTTGATTAAAGATTTCTCATCAAGTATCTACAATAAAAAATAGTAACCCAGAGTCATAACTCTGTAGCATCCAAAGAAAATTTCAAATGTATAGAACATACTTTATTTTGGGATGCTTGAATCTCAATATGTTTAGCACGATGAGCAAATTTCAAGGTATTGTGTGTCTCTTCAGAATTACTTGAAGATGGGGTAATCGTACAGATGAGCTGAAGACACCATCAAAATTAGAGATTTAGTAAATATTGCAGATAAAATTTAAATTTTGATCTGTATACCATGTAGGTAGCAAATTGGAGAATAAAAATGAAAGATTTCATCCCTTAAAAAGTATAAAGGAAAGATGAACTCACGGAGACACGGCCATGGCCACTTAATGACGATTGAAGTAGCCTGCTGAGTTTAGAATCTCTATATGGTATATGGGAAGCTTTCCCATCGGTTAACTTCGCAATGACCTGCATAATATCAGCATGCATAGGAATAATACAAGGAAAAACCTAATAGCAAACAGTAAAATATCGGCTAACTGCTGACAAATAAATATGCACACTGGAGTTCCTTTTTTACTATAAATCAGAGGATGGTGTTATTTGATGTTATAGCGTCATTTAAATATGATACTCAGACAAAGATGACTAATTCTCCGCCCATTCAATATTTACAACTTAGTAATGACTAAAATATCTAGTCCTAGAAAGGGAAAGCTGGCTCAGTTTTCTTCTCCATATTATTATATATAAAAAAAATGAGATAAAAAACATAAAACTAATTTTATTGCTAAGTTCAGTGAATCGATTAAAGTAATTATCCAAAGCTTCAAAGTTCAACCTTTACATTTTGCTAACATCAGGAGAATAAAAGATCCATTGAAAAGTTACAAATATACTAGTTTTTCAATGACTTGAGCCAGTACAGGAGCCATTATAAGAGTACATTCAACATATAGTTAGCATATATAAATCAAAGAAAAATTGTTGGAGAACGTGGGTTCAACCTCTGACAGGTTTTCAGTAAAAGTCTACATTTAATAACAGGAAAAGAGGTATAAAATAAGAGATACATAATGGCCTTACAGTTCCAAGGGTTAGCAAACTTTTGTTGATGTAAGATCCCTCCTTTCTTCGAACACCAGTTGTTTCAGCCTTTGAGCTCTCAGAACCTGCTAGATCGATGAGGTTCTGCAGGTATAAGTAGAATACCACCACAAATAAGAAACAGGTATAACCCGAATTTTGACAAGGAAATTAACAAATTCATATATATAAAAGATAATCAAAGAAAAAGACAGGAACATATCCAATTACTAGTCCATCTTAACATTAAATAGTTGATCCAAATTTTGCAACTTAAATTGGTAATAAAGGCAATATCTTACCAATTGAGACAAGTTAACAGCTTCTCCATGAGAATTATCACAAGGGCTACTCTCTATGGTCTGTAAACAATATATCCAAGGGACAAAAGAGTTCAAAAAAAGACATTAGAAATAGGCGCATTTCATCATTATAAGACGAACTAATTATATTTATGCTACAAAATGAAAATAAAGTAAAATAACTAAAATTCATGTTGCAAAAAGGTAGGTGATTGTTCTCAAGGCACCATCAGTATCATGAAATGGTACAAGTAAATAGGGTGTGGTGTTGACACTTTTACATGCACATAACAATCACATAGACTTGAGATATCTAACCTTAAACTGAATTCTTTAATTCAAGTGTGTAACCAAGTGCCCAAGTTCCACACAGGCGTGATAAAATCAAACTCCATGTCACATAAATGAAGAAATAAGTCCATGTCCTCAACCACAGTTACTTGGGACACGATAGATGATGATGACAAAGATGATGTAAAGACAATATTTGCATGACAATTTATGTTAAATAAATTAACAAAAAGTCATGTTAAAAATTAAATGAATTTCTTTTTTGCTAGTTCTATAAGGAAAGATGACTTCAGTAATGTCAGCCATTATCTCATAAAACCCATCCCCTTAACCTTGGATAAGCATACCATGCCAACAATGTTGGATCTTCTGTCTTCATCGTGATTTTCTTGGAAAAAGATTCATTTAAGTAACCGTATAAAAAACTTGGCAATCAGTTTTTAGGCTTATTGATTTTTTTCCTTTAATTGACTGCAAGATCTTTATATATGATCATGACTTCTCAAAATTAACAAAATCTTATCTTCGAGTAATAAAAGAAGAAAAGAATCAAGTAAATTAACAACATACCAATGTGAATATTGTATGGCTTCTGCTGCTGAGCAGATTGAAATTGTTCGATCCCACGTGTCTATGAGCTGTCAGTATGTAAAGATTTTTTACCAAGTTGGAAGTTGAAATTGTCCAAATCAATTGACACTACCACCATAAAAATAGAGACAGTGTGTTTAAGGATCATTCTAAAATAAAATGATCTTAAATCATGCACAGGCATCATAAAAGAAAAATATGTACATATCAATAAATCTTATGTCTAGTAGATAAATTTTATCCTCATGACACAACTGCCTAATAGTAGTCATAAAAGTAACATATAGTGCCTACATATTTTGTATGTCTATTCATAAGTCCACATGCAGATATGGTACCACACACAAATTCAAAATTTCCATAAAAGAGTTACTTTAAAATTTTGAAATGGTGTCGAGTGAAAAATATTTTACCTTCACCAGAAGCTATAAGGGACAATGCGTGAGCTGGTGACAACACAATCTCTTCTTTTATGCCTTCAACAAATGTCCCCTGCCAGCACTACAAGTTATTGACGAGCTAGAACAAAGAAACTGATGGAGGAGCATACTTTATATACTTCATTATAAAGTCTTATTTTAGCTGGATTCCCAATCAAAAATTCCTTCCATATTGGGGGGATTTCGTATAAATATTCTTTTATTTCAAGGGCAAATAGGTAGTCGCTTATGTTTTAATTTCCTTGAGTTATACAAATCTTCTTTTTCTTTTCTATTTGCTTGTTTTATGTATACTCTATGTCACTCTACTCTGCTAGTAAAGTGAATCTGAATAGAAAGATGAATTCAGCACCAATTTTCACAAAAATCATGCCCAGTGCGACAAATCATAATTAAAGAAAGATCAAAATACAAGGAGAAGAATAAATCAAAACCAGTTTCTACAATTGATACATGTCTACTGGCACATACACAAAGAATGCATAATCAATTGTTAGGACTGAACATGTTCAAAAAACAAAAAAAGAACAATGTAGGATGTGGCAAAAAAAAAAAAATTTAAATGACAGCCTTACTAATTTCAACCTATGTTTTGAATCTTATAACTTTTAGGGTCGTGACAAATTTCCAATAACGAAAGTTTCAAATAAGCTGAATCAATGACCATCAAACCTCACTGACATGTGCAAGTCCAATTTCTGATACCTTTCCACCACCATGGCCAAAATAAACTCTTCAAATTGTAAATTTCATAATGAAGAAACTATTTAAGTAAAATAGTTTTCAAATAAATAATTCTCACTGACGCCAAAAGAAGAAAAAATGAATACTATAGCTTATAACTCATCCACTAGAGGCCAGATAACCTAGCTAGCAACCTTAAAAGCTTGTGCACCAGACAATAGATTGGATAGCGTTTAATGAGCGCACCTGAAGATCTTCTCTAATTTTCAGATTTTGGCTGCTAGGATTTAACAAATCATTGACCACCTGAACAAACCAAAAAAAAAAAAGAAGAGACAAATTTAGCCCAACACACCCATAAATCACATTTTCCATCTATTCATAATGTGCATGAAGAAGAATCTCGGCAAACCACTTCTAGACTGTGATAACTCAGAAGATCACAATTATCAAAGGATTTAAAAAACAGCAAGGGCAAAATAATTCAGCACTTCAGAACACGTCTTGGCAACCAACTAAAGTAATAGATGATGAGACTGTGAGGCTGATATATAAAAAATTTGACAAAAATAATAAATAAAGATATCTTATGGGAAATATATTTTGAAAATATTCCTTTATGTAGGATCAAGTCAAAATGCATCACATGAAGAAATGCTTCATTTAATGAACTCACCTCATTGTAAATCTCCAGATATGAGACTCGAAGGAGGAACTCCCTACTTGGTGTCTGGAAAATAGAGATTCTAAATCTGAAGGAGTCCTAAAATTTAAACCTTTACATGAAAACGAATCACTACTTTTACCTCTTGTATGATGCTAAAAGCATCCTTCACAGCCAATGGGATTATCCCAGGCGACCTCTGATCTCCCTGCCAATAACAGAAGTAAGTAAATTTCATGTTTAACTATGAGAAACCATAAATTAATGACAATAGAAAAGCACCACGTGATGTTGCTATGTATGACAAAAATATAGGTTGCAGCACAGAAAATAAGGCATTCTTTTTGTTTTAGACATTCAAACTATAGCTAAATGCCTGAATCAGGTGTGACTGAGTTTTGATAATAAGCAATGTTAAGCAATTACAATATGTGTCAAAACCCGTGGTTGCAGATATCTTCTTTTACTATGAAGATTAAAGAGTAAGTGAATTTTCAGACACAATAAACTAAGAACAGCCACCCAATATGAGTCAGCAAATACAATTGCTCAATCACAATATGCATCTTCAACTAAGCTAAGCTAGGAAAGAAGCAGACAACTCGGTATGTTTAAACTTGATCAAAAGATTTCCAGTTTAAAATGACTCTCAAAATTAAAAAATCACCCTTCCAATTTGAGCCAGAAATTAAAATGAAAAAAAGAACTTTTCAAGGAAAAAAAAACAATGTTATTAAAGGATCTCACATGCATGGTGTGTGTCTTTCCACTACTTGTCACACCATAAGCAAAGATTGTTCCTGCAATAAGTACACAAAATGATTATTACATTTTTCAACTTTGGAAATCCAATAAGTAGAATTCAACAACATGATAATCATTGTCATGCACACTGATCAGTCAAACATCTATAAGTTAAATTTTCATACACGAATAATAAAAGAGATACTAGGATTCCAAGGACATGCCTAGATATCACCAACATAAGCTTTTAACTTCATTTCAAACTAATCTCAATTTATTTCACAAAATCACAAGGATATTTCAGAAAAAAACACAGCAAGATTCAGAAGTTGCTTCTTCATCTTCTTCCACCTAAAACCCAAAGGGTGTTGGGGGCCATGGATCCTAAACAACGATCCATGTGATTATAAATGTCAACATTTTTTATGACTGGATGCCCTTGTTGACGCCAACACTCCTCCTTTGTGTAGGCTTGAAACCAGCCGTGCGCAAGCACTGGGAAAAGATTCAAAAGCTTGAACAAAAATAAAAAATAAAATAAAATAAAAAGCCAAGAGGTAACAACTACCGTTTTTGCCTATCACTTATTTACCGATTATCTATGTACAATTTTTTACAAAGCTGCAGCTTTAACTATCATGGCCTTTCCAGCTGAAGACAGAAGCCCTTCCAATTTTAAGTTTTTACTGAATAAGCATTAACTTTTTCAATGGATTTTGCAAGAACTTGAAGACAAACTGTTATCATCTTTCAAAATTAACTAATTAACGAGACCCTGAACTGAACATGCCAGCACATTAGTTGTCTGTCCAAAATATCACGAATTTCTTTGAAACAATCAAAAATAGCAGTTCCATCATCCAGATGGCAGTGAAGAGAAATAGATGCAGAATCTGCCAAATGACTTACACAAAAAACTTCAAATGAAACCAGATGCTCAGTTATGAACCTCACAAATGACAAGGCCATACCATTGACACCTTCCATGGCACCGCTAACTACGTGCTGAGCAGCCACGTCATATACATGCCTAGTTGTGGTCGTCGGTCCAAACACTCGATCTGGAATCGAACAAATGAAGATCTTAATTAATGCCGCAGAAATTTTCTAAAACTGATTTCCATACACATAAACTTCTATTTGAACCTATTTTAGACAACATTTCCACGGGATATCTCAGAAGTGAGAATCATAATTATAATGCATGTTAAGTTATTATTCTAAAAAAATACTTGTATACATCACTTCCGCATTCTCCCTTTCAGAACAAGAGGCAAAAATTGCTACAATATTCTCAAGCAGTGAATGAACCATACTATTATTCGAATTAGCAGAAAATTAAAATCCAAAAGAATGCGGAAAATATTGATGCAGGACAACAATGCTCGAGTGAATGAAATCAAGAACGCACACAGACTGTACCGTATGCATACGCAATTGACGGATTGTGCTCATTCCTCACGATTGCATCACCATCCGCGTACCATGCCAATTCATCCCCTTGCCGGATCTCCCTAGGACTAAAATAAATTTTAAAACGAAACCAGATTCCATCAGCAATACATAGGCTGTTTTCACAACACACGCTCGAAGAAGACAGACGACGAAGGAGGAAAGTAAAACCTGAGCGGACGAAAACGGACGGTAACGGTGACGTTCTCCTTCAACCTATCCAAATTGGAGGGCACATTCTCGGCGTAGGAGAGCTGGGAGTGGCTCCGCGCGGACGACGACACGGGCGAGTGGTGGTTCTCATAGACAACCTCGGGAATGTGCCTCGACCTGGACGACGAGGTGTTCGACGACGACGACGGCGAGTTCCCGGCCGCGGTCGCCGCTGCCGCCAATGTGTTCGACTTGGGCGTCGCCCTCGACGCCATCAACCTTCCCTACAGCTCCCTCCACAACAACCCCGGCATCCCACATTCACCCACATTCACCGACAACTCCTAAAAACCAACACAAACATCAGAACGAAAACCACAAAAAACAGAAACCACAAACGTTCTTGTATTTTTTTTATTTTTCATTTTTGCTTCTTCTTTAAAAGATGCGCCAAAAAAACAAGATTTACGAGGGCGATCGAGCGGCATTGTTGCGTGCGATCGAATGGGCAACCATGGAAAAAATGGAGGGTCCTCTGTTAGGGTTTTGTTGGCTGCCTTGGATGGGATGGCATGAGCGAAAAGGTTGCCGCATTTCACTTTTGGATTTGGGGAGGTTGAAAGGAAGCATTACATTAAAAGCGGGTGGACTAATTGGGATTTAGAGGAAGAGGAGACAGCTTTTGCTAACACAACCTACTTATTTGTTTACAAATACATACATATATATATATATACATATATATATATATATATATACACACTATTTAAAGGGGAGCTTTTTTTGCTCTCTGTTTTTGTTTTTTGCGTTTTCGACGCATTTTTTCTGACCGCTTCTGTTTTTTTGGCCAGCTATTTGCGCTCGGGGGAAGGTGGGGACGGCAAATTCGCCCGAATTCAACCTGTCCCCGCTCCCTTCAATTACACGCCGCCACGTGGAGATCCTACTGTGTTCGCCAATTTCAGGCACCGCTTAAAGGGTATTTTTTTTCTTTTTCAGAAAATATAAATTTCACTCCGAAAAAAATAATGTAAATTTCACAAATATAGAAATCCATATAGCTTGACTTTGAGATTATATAACCTGAAAAAAAATGATATCTTAGGGGCATCTCCTCCCTTCTCTTTGAAAACAGAGGTGTTTTCTAACTATTATTCTTGGCCAAAGGCAGAGTTAGAGCAGAATCCTTGAGTTTCTAACACTCTTAATCTCTTACTTTTATTATAGTTTATACTTTTTTCATTAAAAAATTGGAGTGAAGTGGTTATGATTTATGGCACACAAATTAATCGCAATGGATTCTTGCAGGGGGGGGGGGGGGGGGGGGGGGGGGGCAAAAAAAAA
>JAVDBV010000140.1:0-31555 GCA_032619315.1 Piper longum
TTAACTAAGATGGTGACTCAAAGAATACATACTACTTTGAATGCTTAATCTTGTGTGTAAAACTGAGCTATTCGGCTCAAAATTTTATTCATTGTCTGGTTTGGCTTGACTTTTGGTTCAGTTGGTTTGGCACATAGCTCTCAGTCCCCACAATTGGTGTTGCATATGCCTTAGCTTGTGTGGTTGCCTGTTGGTGCGATTTTATTCGGTGTGTGTTGTTGGTATGTATTATAAATAATTAATAGGGACATTTACGTATTAGAGGGGGTTGCATTGGGGGGATTTAGTCATGTATTTAGTGTTAGAAAGTTATCAAATTCCTAAGTTGATATGACCTTTAGTTTATGTCAATTTGTAAATATTGATTTTCAGGGTTTGACTAGTTTGACTTCATACAACTTGGTGGCCACATGTTTATTAATTGTACATGCATTTATGTTCATCACTTTCGTTTTGTACATCAAAATTCTTTTTTGTCTTTTCGTGTTCCTATGTCTTTTAGTTTTAGTAGGGAAAATGCAGTCTTTATAAACATATATCTCCCTACCCCAAATTCCAAGTTGTATTACCACCATCTTTTCCCTTTTGTCGATATTTTTCAATATAATCTCGTTGCTTGTGTTCAGCTAAATTTGCTGTCAAAATTGGTTATGCATTAAGGTATCCATGTGTCAGCCTAACTTTGAAGGTGTATATCTCCATTGTACAATCTCTGCTGAGTTACTCTTCTTTAAATAATCCTTTTTTTCATTCATCTTCTCTTTTCCTGATTTGTGAAACTCTAAAACTATTAACCAAATCTGAAATTTCAACAATAATGGACTTTATTTGCATTGGCCAACTCAAATTTGACTTTGTTAATTCTTGCACTATTAGTTTTGTTATTCTCCATTCATTCGTGTCATCTTATTTTACTTTTCTTTGATTTATAAATATGTAATTACCCATTTGATTTCCTTAACAATTAGATATAAACATTTATTATTGTTTTAAATGAACCTTGTCTTCTATTAAATTAATTGTATGATTTATCGTGCACTTCCATACACACATTATATAAATCTTTGTTAGATGTTGAGTTGGGTTCGTTTATAAGTTGCGTGATTCAAGCTCGCAGGTGGATTGCTTGGAACTTTAAGCCTAGGTCCGTTTAGGACTCAGCTTCTCATTTTAAACTATTCTATTGGGTTGGGTGGGCTACTTTACATCGAAGGATGAATTAGAAGATGGTATTGTCATATATTATTATTCTTTACTCAATCTTATTATTTATAAATTATTTTCAACATTTTTTAAGCGCATACGTAAGTCCCACTTTGAGGGATAGTTCCATAATGGTGAGTGGTTGGATGTTGGATTGGGTAAGTCCTACATCGAGGGGTAAGTCCCACGAGGTAAATTCCAGTCAATAGGTCAGATTCCCTAACTAATCCTTCTTGAGGAGTATTGTTTCATTGCTGATGGTTGTTCAGCACAAAGCTCTCTATCTTTCTTACTGTATCATTTGCATCCTTGCATCTACAAATGTCTTCTACCCGAAGAGGCATAGGGTATCGGGTACAGTCTTTTGCAGCGTATGTCATGATTGTAGTGATTCTTCTTCTTGCCTTCAGAGCTCAAAGGAATAGTGCATGGAAGTGATTGGAGAGGATAGGTCAGGGTGCTCTTACTGCAGCAAGGTGTATGTCAGAGTAGATTCCTTTGTTAGCTTTAGTTCTTGTCATGTTCCATCCTTTTATTATATTTTGATCCAAACTATTGAGTTAGTATGCCAATTTGGTATTATAGTTATTTTGTCTTACAAACTATTACTTACACTCACCTTTTATTTTATTTATATGTAGGAGGAGTGCCTCGTGCGTCATTGGTGAATAGTGGGAAATGCTAGAGACTTCGCATATGCACATTCCAGGTCACTCGTTGATTTAGTTTTGGATTGTCATCTTTTATTCTTATTATAAACTTAAATACTTTGAATATTGTATGGTTCACATATTTGGGAGGATTTCATTTCAGAGGTTGAAATAAAAGTTATATTTTATTTTTTGTTTCATTTCCTCGTCTCTTTGTTTTGGTTTATTGCATTATCGTGTTTGGTTGTCTTCCATCCAATACGCCAAGAGGGTTTAAATCATAGGGGGCATTTGTGGGTATTGCCTTCCATGTGATTGGATTAAGATGTAGTAATTTTAATTATAATATAACATTTCAGCTTGGTTGGGAGAACCAAACATGGGATGTTACATCATGCATGAGTCATTTCTTACACTTAATTTGATCTTTGAATTAAGTAAATTATCACATGATGCAGAGTTTATCACTTGAAGAAATATTGGGCTTGTGGTTACCTATTCTACATACCTCACAAGTTATATTTAAATACATCAAAGGCATTCTACAAATGCTTACTCAAATGCTCGGTCTTTACGTAGATTCTTCTAGCGATGTGAACCGTATGTTTCTCCAATCCACATTATTTAGACCACAACACATGGTTGTAACCAAATATGTTTATCATATTTGTGCTCCAATCATCAATCCGAGGAGTCTAGTGCTTAAGCAAAATATAGAAGATTGCTAGTTAAAAGCCCCAAAGTTGAGTCCCTCTGACAGAAAGTTAGTTAAATAAAATAAGGTAATATACTAAACACACCATACTAATCAATCAAAGAGGATCATGTAACATATTACATTCCCTAGCTATGGCCACTTTCAGGATCATATCAAATTCAACTTATAATCCCCAAGATACATAACCAACAAATCATAAGCATTTACAACATAACAATCGGCACCCCCACCATGAGCCACCCAATCCTTTCCCTTTCTCACGCCAATGCTAAATAAAGTTTACCCACATATACATCCGAAAACCATTAGTAATCAAACAAGTAGATTATTAGTCTAAAAATAACTAATGACAATACCAAAATTGGTTGATCATTAGCCTAGTACTCACTGAGGAAATCTTGAACATCAAAAGCCGAAATCACTCAACAGCCACAAGTCATAATCACAATATATAATGTTGGAACACTCTCAACATTATGTGCAAACCCAGAAAACTCAACAACAGTATGAAAGTATCATATCATAAATCTATACATGAACTAGAATCCAATCGACATTAATATGCCGACATCATACGTGACTACTAGCAAGAAAATGAAGAGAAACATACATATGAGAATCCATCACACATACATACACATATAAGGGTCTAGGTAAGGGACTTATATCATACATTTTCTAGATCTCGAGTTTGAAAACCATCAAGAGATCTCAATTTTGATGTTTTATAAAACTGTAAAAAAGAGTCATCTAAACAGCTTGAAGTTAGTGTGATCCGATAATATGCTTCCAACTCAGTCCCAAAATCGTAAGACATAGCTATGATAGAGCCAAGCATACATGAGTCCTATAGAACTAGGTGAATCGAGCTCCTTATCCTTAATCGTCATGGCCTAGCAATGCAATTAAACACTAATTACATTCTAATCATACTACCATGCAAGATGAGGTGAAGCTTCCATGCATGCATAAATACGCTAAAAAACTTAAGCAACTCAATTATCTTTTTTGATTACTCGTTAATAATCATTAAATAACTTAATTAGGGCCAAAATCTTTCGTCTATGATTACTGAATAATCACTTAACCCTAAACGTACACTAAAGAGGCCACTATTTTTCTAATTGGCTGGGCAGCTTTGTGTAGGCCTCTGGCAAGCCAAGCCACAGTATAGATAGCTACCTAGGCATGCAAGAGTGAACCGCACATAATGGACCTAGTCTGGGCACAAGGGTTCTAGCCAAACACCTTTATGCTCTGGGCAAAAAGGCTCTAGCTAGGTGTCTTTCCTCCCATCATGGAAATTGCACATCTAAAGTTTAACCCTAGGGCACTATAGCACTAGTCCTATAGGTGCTATGATTGACTAAAAGTGTTCCAAGCAATTGGATGTACACTGCACACAAAAGGTATATGGTTCTAATGTCAAATTATGACTCGACTCAACAAAATTGAAAAATGAGAGCTGAGGCGATGTACTGTCCAATCGAGCGACACCAAACACCAGGGGAGATTAAGGCCTTGGCTCACCCATAGCATATCATACCATGTATACACGTATACACTTTAAACAAGGCCGGACCAAAGCAACTCGATTTGGGTCAAGACCGAACCAACCCAAAAACCATTGGACAAATGGCTCGGTGTTATAACCTCCCCTACTTAAGAAAATTCTATCCCGAAATATGTCTAACAGGTACACACGCAATGACTATGAGCTATCAAACCATATGGAAGACTAAGCGTACATATCGCTAGGAGCTGATGTAGCATACCCCTAAGGAAACATATTGCCAAAGAAACATACCGTTGTCGGTACACACTATTACTAAAATGGACCACTACCGATACATTTAGCTACCATCTAAACTGCTAGTCTGGAATTGTTAAAAGCATATATCACACAAGTAACCATATACTTAACCGGAGCGTGTAATCATACTCACTTTCTCCAATGAAGGGTGTATGTAGTCTATGTTGTGCTCAAGGGGTAAGGTGATCTATAAGAAACCTCACATTTACCTCAAGCCATGAGGATGTCTAGAGGTCAAGATAACCTTCCAATGTATTTGATAGTGCAATTAGATACCCTACAACATGGGTATCATAATTAGTCCCAAAAACTATAGTATGGTAAAAGCATCATCCAGAAGATGTGCAAAGAAGACCTAGAAGATGCTCATCCCAAGAGGCTACCTAAAAAATATGATCACTACGTCTTCACCTGTAGTTGTGTAATGATAAATATGTATACTAGGATAAGGTAGTATAAATCATAGGAAGGTCGAGGTAATATCCACTTGAAAGTACCATTATTGTCCCTTATCGTGGATCTCCAAAAACTACAATGCAGATCAATTGCGCACATACAAGTTGATGGGGAAATTTCATCCCGAAGAACCACTATTGCACTTAGGGCCAACGGGAAGCCATAGCAAGGTATGATAAGTGTCTCATCCCTTCATCTATGATTTGTAATTTATCGCCTCATTGGATTTATAGTACTATATCTCGACTCTCTTGACTACTACCACTATGGCAAACTCTCAAGCAAAAGGCTATAAATTGGTCATAGGTAGGCATATTTACTACATAAAGGTGCACACTATGGAACTACATGATATTGCACACCCACATCTCTAATATGGGGGTGCTTGCCTGAATGCCGATGCAAGTAGTCTATCTCTCTGACTTTGGTCTGGCTGCTTTGGTGGCCATCCATGTGTCTATCTAGCCTTTCTTTCTATCATGCTACAAGGTTTGTAATCTCACTGACCTCATCATTGAACACTCGGTCATCAATGCAATACTATCACATTATTTTGATCTTTTGTTCTTACTACTTAATTAGTAGTCATTTGTTCAACCTTATTCCTTGTATCTAATTCCTGGTATATTGTCTACCTATCCTCTTATTCCTTCATGTAATCATGGCACTCTACTATGTACCTGTATACACTTCTATCCTATTGGTGACCTCTCTAACCATATCTGCCTTACCTCGTTGTATATGATTGACCATCTGTTGTGTCTATTGACTGACCGTCTTATAATGGAGTGACTTATTTTATACTATTTAAGTGTTTCGGTCTTCTATGGCGGTCTATTGTAGTACACTTACTCAAATAGTGGTTTTATTACTTGACCTGTGGTTGTAATATTCATATGAAAATTATGCTACTCGAACGCCAGTTGGACTATTCGGACAGTAATCGGGCTACTCGAATAGCAGTTGAGGTACATTAATGAGAGTTGGGCTACTCATGTGCCTACAAGCTAATATCTAAACCAACTGTGTAACAACCACACTCGAAAAACCCAACACGAACTAGGGTGTTAACTAAACATCCAAACCATTACCTAGGAAAAGAGTAAGTTCGGATTATAAAAAATAATTAAATAAGTTTCATAAGATGCAAATTAGAAGCAATCATTATTTATATGACAGCAACTAAATTTATTAGCGATCAAAAATGTATTGTTCAACTAATAGAAACCAAATAATAATTATTTAAATCTCATAATCCGAACCATGTTCCATTGACATGCAATATAATATCCCAAGTCATATATATACAATCAAATAATAAGAGAAAGACTACTAATAAAGAAAACTGATAATCCATCCACTGAGGCTTCCTCTACCACACCAAGGCTCTAGCCCCAAGCTAGTTCAAACCTACGGAGGTAAATCCGAATTAGTGATAAAATAGCTAAGTCTGTATAACCAAAATGAACAATATAAACAACACAATAAATATATATGGGTTTATGTCTAGCCTCAGTTCTAGTAAAGTGGCCACTCTACCAAAGGATAAATGCTACCCATTCTTGAAGGAGACGGTAGACCTATATCCTCACCTAGACTTTAGACTTAGAGTACATACTGGACTACTTCTTACCAATATCCTCACCCTTGGACCTTCGGACCTTTTAGATTTTGAGGTGAGCCTTACCTATTGTGTGATGAGCTTTACATTATGCTCATATATTTTAATTAGGTAAATAAAGCCCAACACATCTCCTCTAACGCCGATGTTGTAACTATACCATTTACTTGACTATCAACAAAAATTCATGCATGGTAACAAAAGGGATTGTGCTCAGACATAAAGTTTCAAGGAAAGTCGTGGAGGTGGACAGAACAAAAGTAGTGGTAATTAAGAAGTTTCCACCATCAATTAATGTGAAGAGAGTAAGAAGCCTCCTAGGCCATGCTGGATTTTATAGGATTTATAAAGGATTTTTTAAAAGTTATAAAACCACTTTGCAATTTATCGGAAAAAGATGTAACATTCAAATTTGATGAGGCTTGTCTTAAAGCATTTAGTAGGCCGAAGGGCAAGCTTATTTTAGCTTCCATTATTCTTTCATGAGTCTAGCACAATAGATAAAAACTAAACTAGACCAATTAGACATGACTGAGACAAAAGAGACGAGAACTAGAAGGAATTTGACTACTAAGAAATCTAAAGATCTTGCAGAGGCTTCCCAACAAAAGATACTCAAGTGGAAGAAAAAGATGAAAAGTGTCAACCTACAAAGCTACCACCAAGGAGAAAGATGCCAGCCAAGAGATCAAGGCACATCAATCTACAACACCTACTCACTATCCCTTTATCACTGTCAATGTGAAGAAGTAATTTACACATACAATTTAGTGAAAGCAGCCAATAAAGGAGAGGGCTCTAGACTTAGATAGCTTTGGCACGGACAAGGAAGTACAAGAGATCATCAGATGCCTTGACTAGAAAGAGTTTTGCAAGAAACTAGATGGGGTGTATTGCAGCTGGTCAAAGAGATTTATGCCAATCTCGAGGAGAGGGTTGATGATAAAGTTTTTGTTAGGGGCAAATGGATTAACATGTCCAACGAAGCAATGAACAAATTGATTGGAGCACCTGATCATGAAAAAGACAAGTACTCAGTACTAATGAATGAGGGAGTAGATATCACTGAATTGGTGATGAAACTATGTCTGGCCAACAAAGAAGTCATATGGGCCATAAGCAAGAACAATTAGAACTTAGTTTAAATGTCGGGCCACTACAGACAAGTTGGATACCGCTTTTCAAACTCATTTGTAGTAGATTGATCCCTCCCACACTGATACTTCATAGATTAACATAACATTTTGGTAGCATTTGTATATCATTTTCATACTTAGTGCCATTTTCCTCAACATTTTTGGCTAAAGTTTTAATTTTTTTAAAAATCACAAGTTATAAAAAATATGCTTAATTCATTAACTAATTATAAATAAAAATCATATTTTGTAGAAGAATAAACAAGGCTTGTGCATACTTGCATGTGTGATCGATCTACTCCACCACCAACCTAGGGTGGATCACTTCAAGTCAGTATATCTCTCCACAAGTTTAGACCTGTAAATCCCCTAACATGTTTTTGACCAAGGGGTAAAGTCTAAGCACCGGCATTTATTCCCCACCTTTTGGACAGATCTACCAATTTCATTAAGTCCTCTCACCTCAAAGAGTTAGATGGACACCTGAGGAGCAAGTAAAGAACACATCCAACCACTACAAATGATTAAAGGAGACACTCATGTGCATTGGTTGGAATAGATGATGCAAGGAAGTTTCACCCGATGGTTTTGAACCACATGGGACAACTACACCAACTGTGTAGAGACAACAAGGAGACAAGAGGAAAATGATACAAGCATAATAAAAAGTGTAGATAATAGAGTCAACACCTGTCCTTCATTAACGGAAGGAAGCCACCAAGAAGTTGTTGCACTTTCAAGAGAGTTCTACTCTCATTGGTTCTAAATACCTACACTCACCTTAATAATGGAGGCAATATAGATTAGAGAAGAAGGTATTAGAGGAGAAAAATCACTTTTCATCTCTTCACCTTTCACACTTTCACATTCCACATTACTAATTTGACAAAGTAGTGAAGATTGGAGAGAAAAAATCATGGAAGCTGAGTTACAAGGTAGCAGCATTACGGAAGAGAAGTTCACCCTAAGTCTTCATCAACATAGATTTGCATAATTTTTCTCTTCTCTTCTTAGAATGTTGTTTTCTTTAATGAGTTTCATGATATATTATCATTTTTTATGGGATAAAACATTAGTGATCTAGGGTGTATGATGAATCTTAGTTGATATGCAATATATCTTGTTTATGTTATCTTGTTGCACTTATTTTGAGTTAATTACTTCATACATATTCTTAATGCTTCAAGAGAGTAGCTAACTTTTTCATGATTAAGAGATTTCGTCTAGATTTCATAATAGGTGGATCGATGATACCTATGGATGAAGTAGTTTATGTTTTAACTGTAGGTATGTATTTCAATCATAGATATCCATATAAGGGGGTTGATCCTCATAAACAAACTTAGTTTTGTTTCTATAGGAATGTAAAATGATGCTAGGGCAATAGGTTCTGATAAGATGCCAAAGCCCGTTATAATTAAATTTGTTTCCCTGGATATCAATCGCAATTATGTGTAGCTTGATAAGCATAAGAAGATGTGCTACTTATCAACTAAATGAAGTTATCCATTTTGGATCCATTTTCATTAAAAGAACTTATGTTAACTTTGGCTATTATTTTCTATCTTTGTGCCTTTGCATGATTTTCTGAATTGAAGTAGAATATCATTTTCATGCCCTCACTTGACCTGTTAGTTTAAGAGTAGATCTTCATTATATTATACACTTTCTGTAAACAACGCATTAGGTTTAATAATTTATCTATTATTAATACAGTAGAACATTAAATCTTCATGGGACTGATACATACTCATCACTCTATTAGTTGTTCGATGCGTGCACTTGTGCGATGAATTGAAATAACTACACACACGCACCTTGCTGGATCATCTAGAACATGATCGACTCTATCAAGCTTTTGAAAGGTCTGTGGTTCCCAACTATCATCACCCAATTATGCATCCAATATGGTGTGGAAGTAGAAAGTAATAATGAGAAAATCAAAGTTGGGCCAACAAAATTTTCCAAGGCATCATCTGATCCACCACAGATTGGAGGATAGAAAGTTGGAACGAAAATTCTAGAGGAGGTCAAGGAAATCAAAGAGATGCAACAAAGGCTAATCAATTTCATTGAGTATCATAACCAATGGAACATATAGATGTAAGGGAAATATGAAGCAAACCAAGTCAATATTTTTGGTGTGCCCACTGCTAAAGATTTTATTTTGATAACTACTTTGAAGGCTACTGGAATGAAGGAAAATGATGAGTGAGGAGATGCCAGGGTGCCAAAAAAAACATAGAAGATAACAACCAAGAAATCTAAGGCATCAGCTGCAATCAATCCACCCCCACGAAATGAAGAAATTGAAGATGACGAAAAGGATGCTGCCACAAATCTGGAAGGAGCAGAGCCACTAACTAGTCATTTCACTATGACCAATATCATCTCAGACAAAGATAAGTGACAAATTAAAATGAACACTTGTCTCTCCCTTCCCTCTCTCCTTCTTTCTTTCATAAAGTGTTATTTTGATGAATTTTTTTGTTTGACTGAGAGGGCATAGTCTGGTTTATTGGGATGATAGATATTTTGTACTTAAGGAATTCTATAAGTATGAACTATTTAAACTATGTGTGCTAGGAAACTAGATTATTTAAGTAAAAGACATTAGAAAATAACGCGTTCTAATTTCTGGTTATGGTAAAATGTGGTGTATGACCAATCTTGTATTTGTGAATTTGATGGGTTATGTTTTCTTGGTAGCTGAATTATATTACAACATTACGCTCAACCGCGTTAGACTAAATTGAGAAATCTTGTAAACATAGGAGAATTAGAATTTCAATCCAAGATTCTTAATGCGAAGGAAATCTTTGGATAGGTAATTAATGATTTTGATAAGTTTTGATCACCACGACCAAAATAGTAATCCCCAATAAATCTGACATTTAATCAAATTTTGTTATATTGACCTCCTTTTTACGTTCGTAAAAATAATTGGAGCCCTTACATATTTTATGAGAAAACCTTTTGCTTTTACCTTTACCTAGAATGACTAATGTAGGAATTTTCTTCGCTGGTCAAAGTGCTCATAAGATAGGGAAGACAAAGTATAAGTACTTGGAAGAAGGGAGAAGAGTTTTGTGGAGAAAAGGATAATTGAAGAAAGGAGGAACGAGTTGCCTTGATCTTGAGCAATTCTACGTAAGTTTGGGGGTCACGTGGTGGTATATAGCTAACTAAAAAGAAAATAGGAAAAGAGGAGATTTTGAGGAACAACAAGAGAAGAAAAATTAAGAAAAGAATCATTGCCACTATCTTTATTGAGCATAGTCATCAATTAAGGAAAATTTTGAAGTTAGTGATGCCCACCATTGACTTTGTATATTATCCCATTTTAAAATTATTTAAACCTAACATTTTACTAATTTTTGTGCAGAATCATAGTCACTCATAGATTAACCTAACATTTTAATAATTTTCGTATATTATTTTCATACCCTATTACCTTTTTCCTTAGGTTTTTTAGCAGAAAATTGAAAATTTTGAATTATTGGAGAATACATGAAATATGCGTAAATTTACACATAATTCTAAGCAAAGAACTAAGTGTTGAATGAACTTAGATAAGGCCCGTGCACGCTTGCAAGTTGGGATCAAACTCTCCACATGTTTTGCCAAGGCATAAAAGTCTCCACATTTCTACGCATCCTCCCACCACTAAACAAATCTACCTAATCCACCCAAATCCCTAGTTAGAAGCCATTATATGTACACTTTGATAAGCAACAAAGTAACATACGTATCTAATCTCAATGATTAAAAGAGAACAATTAATGTGCATTAGTTAAGGAAGGAAGCTACAAAGAAGTCACCACTACCAAGCTTACCAAGCCAAGCCAATTGGGACAATTTGAATTTCATATAACAACTCCAACTCCACAAGTCATTGAAGAGACAAGGGAAAAAAACTAGAGAACACAGTGTAAAGAATGATGATCGAGTCAACACATGACTTGTTTAGTGAAAAAAGAAACTACGAGGAAGTGACCGCATTGCCAAGAAGAGTTCTGCCTCCGTTAGTTATATATACTCACATCCATACCAAGGAAAGGGAGCAATTTTTGAAGAAAAAAAAACTCATTCTCCTTTTTTTTGCCTTCCCCTTTACGTTCCACATAGCCAATCTAATGGAGTCAAAGGACTATAGAGAAGAAGTTGTGGAAGCCATGTTACAAGGAAAGTACTATAGAGAAGAAGTTGTGGAAGCCATGTTACAAGGAAAGTAGCACTGCTGAAGAAAAGTTCGTGGAAGCCATGTTACAAGGAAAGTAGCACTGCTGAAGAAAAGTTCACGCCAAGCCCTCGTTATTCTGGAATTGCATAATATTTTCCATTCTCTTATTATAATTTAGTCTTTTTTGGTGAGTTTCATGATTTATTATTACTCTTAAATGGGTAGATGTTAGTGATCTGGGGTGTATAATGAATCATGGTTAATATGTAATATATTTTGTTGATGTTATCTTGTTACACTAGTTGTGAGTTAATTGCTTTATATCTATTCTTAAAGATTCAAGGGAGTAGCTAACTCTTATACGATTAAGAGCTTCAATCGGTATATAGGAATAGACATATTGATGATATCTTTGGATGAAGTTGTTTATAGTTCTAACTGTAAAAATGCATTGGAGTAATAAATATGTACATAAGAGAGTTTATCGTAAAGCACTAATCTGGTTTTGTTTGCAAAGGAATTTGAAATGATGATAGGGTGATAAATTGTAATAAGATGCAAAAGATCACAACAGTTAAACTCGTTTCCTTAGATATCAACTACAATTATGTGTAACTTGATTAACATGCGAAATTGTTCTACCTATTAACTAAGTGAAACTTTTCTTCTCAATTCCATTTTCATTAAGTGAACTTGTGTTAACTTTGGATGCTTTATATTCTTATGCCCATGATTTGATTTATGAGTTAGATTTATGCATTAGTTTCATACCCTTGCTCGTCATGATAGTTTAGAGTAGATTTTCATTACATCATATACCCTCTGTCGACAATTCATTCGGTTTAATAATATAGTTATTAGTAATAAAGTTAATACATCAAATCCTTGCGGGAATGATACCCACCCATCACTTTATTACTTGTAAGACACGTGTACTTGTGTGATGCATTTAATTAGCACAACAACAACATTCTTAATGAAATTTTCCTTAGGGTTTGTTTTGTTTGATAGATTATAAGAGAAAGAAAAAGAAAAGAAAAGAAAAACAAATTATCTTTCTTATCATATTTTCTCATCTTTTTAGTTAAAAAGAAAAAAAAAATTCAAGTATCATTCTCAGTTTCTATCATTTCCCTACTTTTTTTGTGAGAAAATGATTTGTGAAGAAGTTTTCCATCATAATGGAAAACAGCTTTCCTTTCTCACATTTTCTCTCTAACAAAACAAGTAAAATATAAGAAAAGTACGGTTTCTCACATTTTTTATCTCATTCTCACAACACTTGTGAAAGTCGTCCACCACTCTTAGTTGCTGTCTTTTCAATGGAAGATCTTGTAAAGCTGTCGGTGGAGGTACATCATTCCTTGCCTGTTGGTTCCCATCCCAAGCTCAAAATGGAATCGAACCTAACCCACCAGCCGAACTAGAAGCTCCACTTCCTCCAACAACTGGCACAACTGGCAGCCTCTGTACCACCTTAAATAGAGCATTTTGAGTGGTTGCACTCAACTAAGCCAAACTCTATATAGCAACTAATATCTGAGTTAGCAAATGCACATTGGCTGGCTCAGGATTTGCTTGATTTTACTGATCTTGAGATCTAGTATTTGGTGTTATCTGTAACACCACACATTGGTACCATAATGCAAAAAAAAAAAAACACATAACAACAAAATCCCAAACCCTGGGAATAATGGACTCCTAGACTTTCAATAAGGCAAGAGTCATATATTGCATAGTTTCGTGGAATTACGGCTCTAATACCAACTGAAACACCCCGCCCGAAATGCCTAACATGAACCAATGGTTACCTATCATACAAACCAAAACTCCAACAAAAGAGTAAGTTCAAATTATTAAAAACAATTAGATGAGTAGCATAACATGCACATTGGAAGCAATAATTATTTACAAGGCAAAAACTAAATTTATTAATAATCACAAATGTATTGCTCAATTAGTAACAATCAAATAATAATTAATCAAATCCCACAAACCTAACCATGTTCCACTATCATGAAATATAATATTCCAAGCCATATATATATAATAAAAATACAAGAAAAAGTTGACTAATAAAGATAACAGATAGTTCATCATTGCAGCTCCCTCTGTCCTCGTCAAGGATCATGTCCTAAGCTAGTTCAAACCTACATAGGTAATTTAAACCACTAAGTCCATATAACCAAAATGAACAATTTAAACAACACAAATTTATATGGGTTTACATCTAACTTTTATTATATCAAAGTGGCCATTCTGTCGGAGAATATTTTACCATCTATGATCATAAACGCAATCCTTTCTCAAAGGAGACAGTTGGCCTATGTCCTCACCCAAACTTCAGCCTTAGAGTATGTACTGGGCTACTCCTTATCCCTTGGATCTCAAGACTTTTTAAATTTAGTAGTGAGCCTTACACTATGGTGTGATGAACCTTATATCACAGTCATATATTTAAATCAAGTAGATGAAGCCTAACGTCTCATCTCTAACGACAATGCTATGACTACACACTTTACTGACTAATCAATGAAATCTATTGGTCATAATATCATAAAGGTTATATGTACCTCAATCTTTAGGGATAATCTTTAGCCTTAACTAGGAGCTCTCAGACAATAGGGAATGATTATCGATGCTTTTAAAACAAATACTTTCTCAACCTTGAGAATAAGTGCGCAATCGCAGCCTATATATCATATCAACCCATTAACATCATTATGCAATCATAATTAAAACATTAAATATCATTAACTACTTAATTAAAAAAATATTTAAAATAACTTGAACCTCAATCATAGATCATCGAATGATCGAACACCCTATATCAGGGCGATAAACTACAAATTATTAGGAAATAAAATTTACATCTAATAACTTAGAGTCCAACGCTTGAGCAACCACTTTCCAGGTGCTTAGGCGCTTTAGCAATTTTTACTCACATCTCTTAATAGAGAGGAGAGTGCTCGAGCATGCAATTTCCTTGCGCTCACGCACACTATCGATTTTTACACTTTTGTATTTTTCACAAATTTCAGAACATTCTCATTCATTTATCAATTAAGTTGGATTCGTTTTCATACCAACAAGTTCATATGATGGCTAGAAATACCCAATATAGATTTTCATCAAATTAGCCATTTTTAACAAATCAATCATTAAAGTATGAATTTAAGGAATTTACAAGTAAACTTACACAAACCATGCATCAAAGTTGATCTAACACAAATAAATCATTTAATTTTCAATCATAGAGTTATTTACCAAATAGATCTTGAATAATTACACTCATAGATCATGTAAATTCCAAAAGTTAAAGATATGCTTAGATAACATGAGAATTCTCCATATATTTAATAACAATTTATGCACAGGAATGCAAATCTTTCGAATTCTTTGTTAAACAATCATTATCCAGTAAATATGATTATAGATCTATGATAAACTTTATACCATGATCTCCATAAATCAGATCTCATCCACAATAATTAAAACTCATACATGTATAATATTCTAAACAATAAAATTCTATAAGAGCGATGAATAAAACACAAAATAAGGATGAAAAGACAAGGAATTATCGAAACCCTAGCCGTCAACAAGAGAAGAGGAGGTAAAGAGCCTTCACACAAGAACCTAGAAGACTGAGAGAAACAATGTAAGAGAGGGTGAGAGAGAGGGTTGCTCTCCTCTTATTTCCCCCTATTGTCCCTTTCACCCCTCATTAAAAGAGTAGACTCAAGCAATTTCTCTAAGAAAATTTATCTAACTTAAATTTAATTGAACAAACACCAAAATTTGAACCAAAACTTTGGACTCAACTTGGTCAAAAATATTGGTCCATCTACGTCTATTAAATTATAAAAATCCATTAAATAAATTTCTATTTTGATCTTACGCCTCACAGACTACCAAACTCTGTTAATTCTTATTCTATCTATCCATCCTAGTTCATTCCTTACTATAGGTGTCTGTCTGTTGCATCATTTTCATACTGCTACCTATATCTCCTAACAGTCATTACTTGTCCATGAAGCCTCTAGTCAAACTGCCAAATGGTCATCAGTTAGTTCATTCTGGCATCCAAAATCTCTTTTGGAACACAACAAGGGAAAGTAAAGAAAAGAGAAGAGAAGTATGGGGGTGAGAGGGTGGAAGATGATCGAGGAAACGGATAGGTAGAAGGGAGAAGAAGAGAGAAAGAGAGAGAGAGGAGAGAAAGGAGTGGGAAGTGGAAGATTTAGGGTTTTCTCTCTAACATTTCCTATATGATGTGGAAGAGCTATCTGATCCTATAATCTATTCTCCTAGTTTGTTTGAAGCACGACTTCAGATGTGGTTAAATCTTATTATTCATAAGGGAATTCAAAGATCCACGGAGAAGGTATGTTAGCCATGTAACCTCATCGCCACTGTTCACTATTCTGCCTCAGTGCTGGACCAAGCAATGTACTTTGATTATTCGCACTCCAAGAAATAAGATTATTCCCAAGCATGTACAATACCCAGTTGTGGGTCTTCGTGTAAATTTGCATTCTACCTAATCTGAACATGAATAAGAAGTTAAAGAGAATGTTGAATCTGTGGTAATAAAATGTCCCATATCAAGAATTGGCAAACTAAATTCATAGCAAAAGTAATGTCGGGATGAATAATAGTTAAAATATTATAGGTAGCCAACATGCACGTTGTGATAAGAGACATCATGTTAATCCACAGCTTCTTCGTACTCGATATCAAAAGAAAAAATTGTTGTTTGAATTGGCTTGCAATCAGACATCTTTGCCTTCTCTAATAGCTGCTATGTATACCTCTGCTGGAACAAAAACAAGCCTAGGAAGGTACAAGTTATTTCAATAAATAAGAGGTGAACACTTCCAAGATAAGTCATTGCAAACCCAGCTTTCAATACGGAAATAAAATCACTCAACAGATTAGAAGAGCCACCTATGATCAACATGTCATCCACGTGTAAGAGCAAGACAATTGTGTCTAAATCACAATGTTTAACGAGAAACGAACTAAACTTATCAAACCAAGTTCATGGGTCTTGCTCAAGACCATAAAGTACTTTTATGCAACTTGCATACATAGGTCGAATGTTGTTTGCTTTAAAACCTAGAAGTCTGATGGATGTAAACTTCAAGAATGCATTCTTGGCATCTAGTTGATGAATGAGCATTTATAAATAGTAGCAATTGCCAAATCCAATCTCATTGTTGAAGGTTTAATAAGAGGAGAAAAAAGCCTCCGAAAAGTCAATACCCTTCTCTTTATTATTTCCTTTAGCTACTTCAGTTTATCTAATAAACTGTTATCAGCCTTGTTATTAACTTTGGACACCTATTTCCCACAAATGACGGTGATCTCACCTGTCCTTGGAACTAATATTATTCTTCTCTGGGCAGCAATCTCTGTGTTCATTACGTCCAGCGAACCTTTGTCTTGCAAAGCTTGTTTAACAAGTAATTTATTCACAGATCATCTTGAGATTACACAAATAATCATCAAAGTTTGTGCAGTTTTCCCTTTTATTCAGTTGAAGTTGTTTCTGCGGCTGAATACTCAGAGCATAATTTATTTTCAAATTTTCCCGAAGCTCATATGATCTATTCAAGCCAATAACATTGTAAAGAATCTCACGACTCACAGTATCAGTTATCCAACCTTTGAGCAATTTATCAGACCGAAGCCAAAGATCAAACTCACGATTATCAATTATTGTTTATATTCCATCAATATTGTTTGAAACAACAATAGATCGTAGAGGAACAACAATTTTTCCTTTGATATAGGATCGAAAATCATGTGAATGAATCAGATTTGATACCTGATCTTCCCATATCCTGTGAGTCTTCGAATCGACTAATATTGACGAAATTTGCAGCATTCATCCCAATTGGATATGGATAGACTATTGTAGAAGACGAATTTACAGCAGAACTTAAATCCGCCATTGACAAAAATCTCAGGACTTCCTAAAGTACAAAAATTCAAATCTAAGCGGAACACAAGATAAAATAGCACATTCGAACGCGAGGAGAAGATTGAGAAGAAAACCTCACCAAGATCTCTGTCGGGAGGATCAGAGATCCACCATTACGAATAAGCACACTTCTTCGCGTTTCCCACATATCTCCATCACTTTGATACCATGAATGAACTGGGGAGAAAGATTGTATTCATTCATTCAAAAGACCAGAATTTATAGCGACAACTTCCCGAATAAGTCGCAGCACAAAACGTCAAAATTGAAGTTAGTTATACTACTAACTTACTGCTCCGAATCAATAAAAAAGATAACATTTCATACTACTACACTCCTTATAACAAAATTGAAGTTAGTTATACTACTAACTTATTCCTCAGAAATGCATTTTCCATTAAGATTGAAGAACATATAGGCGGTGTCAATTTATGAAAGCTCTTTTCAACTTTCAACACCAAACGCTCTGTGTGGTTGCCCTGAAATTAAATACAAGAAATATAACGTTCGGACATGAAAAATTTATGTGCTTGGAAATCAAAAAAATTTTTTTTAGCCGAAGCAAGTGTTTGTAAAAAATTTTACAAAATAACATTTTCTCATGAAAAATTTAAAAAAATAGGGAAAATTTTAAGCGACACATTAAAATATATTTTTTCTTTTTATTTTTTTGTTATCTAGATGTTTAAGGAAAATTTTTAAAATTTTCATGTTACTTTATTTCTTTATATTTTTATTTTTTATAAAAAAATTTTATTTACACTATTTTCATAACCAAACAAACGGTATCGAAAATTGAGGTTGTATATTAACCATGACCCTTTCAAGCAAACCAAATTGGAGTTAAGGTATTGTGGACCGGCGGCATAACAAGTAGTCCCCTGCCTTAACCAACACCACGTCCACATCCAGCCTTGCAAGGAGCCGTTGTAGCAGCGATGAAATTGAGGGTTTGGGAATCCGGAAGAGAACAAAGGAGAAAATGAGAAAATGAGCAATAGCCAATAGAACATAAATTGATTAATTGTTTACAACCTTCTCAGCACTTTATTTTTTAATTGAGTTAGCACTACATCTTGACTCAGTTACTCATAACTACTAACTAATATAGTATGACTCACCATAATTCTTTGACTCCACCTTACTATATTGTTTCTTCTCTAAGGCGTAATACAGATCATTATTAAACCTCTTAGCATCACTCCCCTCCTCAAAATGAATCTTGTCCGCGAGGTTAGGAATTACATCTGGAAATTTGGATTTTAGCCATGCAGCAAGTGGCTTTCGAATCAGGTGTAGCGACCCAATTGACCAAATAATCTTTTGAGTACCTTTCCTCACTCTCGTGCCCACGATAGCCATGGGTTGTGAATGGATTATTCCTTCAATGTTGTGCACGGTTGGCAGGAATTATTCAGGACTCATGGTTGCTGCTAACCTGGGCTTCAATTGAGAAATGTGAAATACAGGATGACGCTTGGATCCAGGAGGTCAATTTAATCTGCATTTTACAGCTCCTATTTTGACAATTATCTGATAAGGCCCATGGTATTTTGGCGAAAGTTTGGTTACTTTCTTTACACGCAAGAAGGTTTGTCGATGCAGTTGTAACCTCACATAAACCCAATCACCAATTTGGTAAACAACTTCTCGCCCTTTAGATTCGCTTGATGTTTCGTCCTTGATTGCCATTTAGACAAGTTGTGTTGCAGCTGCTTGAAAACTACACCCCTAGTGGTTAACAAGGAATCTACTTGTAATTGATGTATGGAAACTTGTGCTGTAGGGAAATTCAGCCTAAACAACCCACTTCATCCAATCTCTTGGCCTATCACTTCTAAGACATCTCAAATATTGCACCAAAGTTCGATTAGTGACCTCTGTTTGACTGTCCATTTTGGGGTGATTTGCCGAGCTGAAATTAAATGTTATGCCATGTAGCTAAAAAAATTCCTTCCAAAACTCGCTCGTAGAAATTCTCTATCACAAACAATAGAACTAGGCATGCCTTGGAGACGAAAGACATGTTCATAGAACAATTTGGCAACACTCTCAGCAGTATAGGGATGACTATAAGGAATAAAGTGTGCATAGTTAGTGAAACGATCAATCACAACTAGAATTGTGTCCTTGCTTGGCTGAAAAGAACGGCCTCGATGAAGTCTATCGAAATAGCAGTCCACGGCTGGAAAGGAATGGGTAAGGGCTGAAGAAGGCCCGCAGGCACTGTATGCTCACTTTTCTGCTTCTGGCACGCTTCACAACTTTAAACAAATTCTAAAACTGTTCTTCTCATACCTGGCCAGTAAAATACTGCTCTCTGGAGACTTTTGAACACTCCATGAGTTCCATCATGAAACTCTCTGACAATAATATCAATTAATCCCGACGTGGCCTGCAAATGTATACGGTTCTTATGAAAAAATAACCCATGCTGTTTGGACCATTTGACATCTATCTTCCCATCTTATACTTGCTGCAACAGACCTTGTTTGGAGCACTATTTTTCATGTTCTTTGATCTCAGCTAGCCATGTTGGTAGAGGGGTTGAAAAAGCTTGACAAACAACTATTTCTCCTGATTGAAACCCAATTTCATACCCCATCTCATGTACTCTAGAAAGGGAATCAGCGGCTTTATTGTCTCGACCTGGTTTGTACTCAATTGTAAAGTCATAGCCAATCAGCTTGATCTGCCACTTATGTTGGGCTGTAGTAGAAACTCGTTGTTCCCACAAGTGCTTAAGGCTAGCATAATCAGTTCTCACGATGAAATGCCTGTCCAGTAAATAATTACTCCACCTTTGCAGACTACACAGTAAGGCCATCATTTCTTTCTCGTGGGTAGAGAGGTACAGGTGTTTTCCATGAAGCATTTTGCTGAAATAGGCAATTGGCCGCTTATCTTGCATCAGGGCAGCCCCAATTCCATATACGGAAGCATCACTTTCTATGATAAAATATTTGTTGAAGTCTGAAAGATATAGGACTGGTGCCTCAGTTAGTGCTTTCTTCAGCCTTTTGACAAGCAACTTCAGCAGCTGATGTCCACTTAAATGCATTGTGTTGGGATTTTAACACACAAAATCCCTGAACAATATGTTGTGTGTTTTGACAAGGAAAACCAATATAAAGATAAAAGATAGATGACACACAATTTAACGTGGAACCTTCAAAATAGAAGGGAAACCACAAACCATCCACTGTAATTAAATAATTTGCATACACTTCGGATAAAGCCAATACATCATCTTCATCATTTAGATCAGATGATTGCAGCCTCCAAATGAGATATACATCTAATTGGGAACACTCAACCGGTAACTGGAACACACTCCAATTAGGAATACTCAACCTCTAACTGAAACACACTCCAATTAGGAACACTCAACCTCCCACATCCAATTGGGAACACTTAACCTCTAACTGGAACACACTCCAATTAGGAACACTCAACCTCTCACATCCAATTGAGAATACTCAACCTCTAACTAGAATATACTCCAATTAGGAATACAAATTAGGAAGACTCATATCTTGAGAGGAGAGGCTCTCTCAATTACACTTCAGAAAATGATCTCACATTTTTGCTCTCTCTATATATTACACATGTACAACTACATATATATAGAAAACACACATACTCAAGATACAGTTAACCACGTAGATACGAAGGGCCAAACATTAAATACTCCTCGTCTTTAACAATTCTTCTCGAATTCTTCATACCTCCTAAAATATCTCCATGTCTTTACGATTCTCAATGTAGTTGCATGTCTTCTCACATCCATCGTATAATGAGGGACTCCAACACATTGGACTTGAGATGATTATTTAGATATCATGAAATTTCATCAAAATTTTTAATAAAATGTCGGTGGTACCTGCAATTCCCAAGAATCCCTCAGCTTCTTTATGGCCATTATGTATGGGTCATTCCAGTATTGAGGTGATTCTTTCATGCTCCATTTAAACTCCCTCTTCCAATATTACTTGACCCAACTGCCCGATCTTAGGTAAGGCAAAATTGAACTTTTCTTTTTCCACATAAAGCTTGTTTCTTTGGAGAATCTCAAAGGTGAACTTCAAATGGTTCAAGTGAGTGAGCCAATCCTTTCTATGAACTAAGATGTTGTCAGAAAACACCAAAATAAATTTGTAAAAACCTGATTTAGGTTCATCTAAAAATCGAATCAAAATTATTACAATCGAGTTGAGTTATGTCTAAATTAATTAATTTGTGAGACTAGAACAAGAAAACGATCAAAACAACCCTCTTGGCGTCTCGATAAGCGGAAAAGTTTAGCATGTGTAGATAAAAGTATAGATAATATACATGAAAATACATTAAGCATAGATAAAAGAATGCAATAAAACAATGGCGAGATAAGCTCAAGTGAGTGTAGCATGCATGTGTCCTTCCACTAAAACCGGCCCAACACACGAATAGAAGATGTACATATATAATATTAAAAACGTTGTTAGTGAATGTTACTGGTCCAAAAAATAACTAGTACAAATTGACAAGTAAAATTTTATATTCCATGAGGAAGGAAAACGATATATATATATATTCTATATGTGAATGCTCGAAGGGCATCTACTGAGGAGTCATTAAGCTACAGACTCGATAATATCTCAAACTGAACTCGTGTTATGTCTTTCTTGGCAATAACTGATCTCACAATCAGGAAAAAGTACATATCCTAACCCCTCTCCAAACCTCCATATAACATTTGGCCAAGAGCATAATGGCTGAGTACTTTCAACCAGTCTCCTTCGATACCATTTGATACCTTAAGGCTAGATATACATTGTACAATTCACTACCTGTTTACTCCACGCCTCTTTAGGCATGAGGAAGCTCAAGATATAGAGATGTCAGGATTTCTAATGAATAAAACCGTCATCTCACTAATCCAAAGCCCGTTGCATATGCGCCCACTTACATTATACGCACAATAAAATTCATCAACTCTTGGCTCACTAAAAATTCAATAAAAACTATATATAGAGCTAGGAAAGGAATCATATAAATAGACCCAAAGGCAAAGTGAGGTGGAGCTAAATTTGAAAACAACTCGAGGGATCTCATCATCGACGATTATTAATCACAGAAGTAAACTGTGTTTATATGACCCAGGTTAAGTGGTCAGATAAAACATCCATTTAACACGCCATACGATTTGAAAATCAAATCAACAATAGATTAAAGTGATAAATCTAAGAAGAGTCTTAACGGATTTGTTATTAAAGCACCAAGCACATTGGCACATCTACGATGAGCTCGAGCTCTGGAACCAACGTTGGAATCAACTGCTAACCAAAGGACTAACTTTATATGATGCATGGTTGTGGTGTGAGCTCACATCAACAATAACATACTCAATCACAAACAAACAAACAATAAAAAAATAATAATTCAATAAATAAATAAATAAACTCAGGTATAAAAAGAAAAGATAATAAATACATAAGAATAAACAACACACTAATCATAAAGCAATAACATAATTATATTGTGTAAGTATGGGGCTAAACATGAGTAAATAATAGCACATTGCAAGTAAATTAATAAATAAATAAATAATAATTCAATAAATAAATAAGTAAATTAATAGTTAATATCGAATATTTGTGAATAATAATAATATAGGTATCAAATAGTTGAATATATAATTAAACACAAATAAATAATAACATACGTATGAGAGGTTAAATAAATAAATAATTAATTAATTAAAATTTGATAAATATGAATAAGTTTAACATTAATAAATAAATATCACCAACAATAATAAATAATCATGCAATTATTCATCATAAACAACAATTATTTAAATAATAAAAAATAAATGATAATGAATAAATGAATAAAATAAATAAACAAATAAATAATACAGAAATAAAATAATCATAATATCAAAATAAGTGAATATGAATCTAAACTAACATATGAAGTCTTTGAATTATAATAAACGGTTGTTAAACAAACGAAAATGGTGAACTAAGTCAATTGGACTGACCAGACCAAGTCGGGCCGAGTTAACTCAGTCCGGGTTAACTAAAATGGTGGGCAAGGTTGGCTGGCCAGATATAAGCACGTACATGGGTTGGCACACTCAAGCTTGGGCAGCAAACATGACCACGGGCGTGGAGGACGTGGACATGGGTAAACGGGCCCCAAATGGGCCATTGATGCCCGTCGCTAGAAAACTCAGATAGTGGCGTGACGGGGGCTGCTGCTGTTCACAATCAATAGAGGACAACGGGGTGGTGGTGACTGAGGTTGTCGCCGATGAAGACCAGCTATCGGTAGGCCAAAAAATTGCTGGGAAGTGGACGAAATCTCCATCAGGTATGGCCCCGTTACCGGCAGCCATCGGAGCCATAGCGGGGGTCGACGGTGGTCTCAAAAGTTCAGCCTCAATGAAGGGAAGTCGTAAGAGTGATGGTAGGTGGTGTCCAATCAACTTGCCGGGAAGGGTAAGTGAAGTCACTGGCGGCTATCGCGGCTACCGTGGAGGTTGGAGCTGATCTCAAATGGAAGATGTTAGTGAGGGGAAGCTATCAGGGTAGTAGATCTCGCTGATGCCAAAAAATGGACCGAAAGGCAACGGCCGCAATGGAAACCAACAATAAAAATGTCGTCGCTTGCGGCAACTGCAGTAATGCCAATGGTGGTGATAGGTATGAGACGATAGCCGACTATGAGGAGGTCACGATCGTACTGGTTTGGTGCGGTTTGCTGGCCATATGAGTGCTAGACAATCTTTGGCCTCAAGCCGAAGTGGCGGCGGCACTAAGGGTGGAAAATGTTATTAAAGTGCAGGAGAAATCTATGAAAATTAACTAGGTGAAAGCTAGGGTTTTCTTGGGCATAGTGGGTTCCACCTAAGATATATACAATATAAATATAGTTGAAAGCTAGGATTGAAACTGAATAAAGTTGAAAATGGCTCGAGGACTAAAAGTGATTATGGGTAGAAATCTATGCATGAAAGCTAAATGGGCCTTGAAACCTTGAATTAAATCTGATGAAGATCTAAGCCTTGCCTCAAACTAGGCCCACAGGGGCAATCTCTTAGTCTAAAAGCCCTATGATGCATAAAAATGAGATACCCTGAAAGTCCAAATAGATACTAAACACTGCAATAGCCTATATCTAGTCCTAAAATCATGGGCTAAGTCAAGCAAAAGCTTATATACCTCAAACATACATTGATAACTCACGCTCTGTTATAGTATAATTGAAGCTATCATCTTTATATCGGATACTCAGCCTCTATAACATACTCATAGGACCATCTAGGCCCCATACTCATGATCTAAAAGTCGCATTGCCTCAAACTGATTCAAACTAACTCGAGACTGGCCCGAACCGGGAAAAGTAACAAACGGGTAAAACCCTAATCTGAATATTGGATTTTACAACCTCTCCTTCTAATAAAATTTCATCCCCAAAATTTCCCACATCAACTATGATTGGAGGGCTCAACTGCAAAAGCCAGTGAGCTGGAAAGACTATATTTGCTAAGCTATGACCCGAAGGATAGCTCTCCCGCAAAAGCTGGCTGCACACAACTAAACAAACCAATATGATACGGAACTCTCAAACTCTGACAAAGCTTGCTAGTTCGCTACTATTCTTGCTAGACAGGACCATACATACAGGAATCATCAGGCCGGAATGACTCCTAGGGTCACTGCAAACTAAGGGGACTAATATACAATGACCTCAGTGGAAAAACCTAGGTTCACCCAAAGGGCCTAATTGGTTGGTCAAGCAGGTACTCTAGAGTACTACAAGGTACTAGTTTGAGCTACATCAGGAAAAACTATGTCAAGTGCAAGGTATATAGGCTGACTCCTACCCATGTCTCCCTAATCCTCATCGATGTGGAAGGTCGATTACGCATACTCTCAAGGCACTCCTCTCCAAGTTCTATAGCTATACTAATGCGTCTTGTAAGTATTGCTAGCATACGATGGTGTCTAGGGCAAGGTAAGGGTATTAACTAATAAGTTGTACCGCTCACTGTCACCAGTTTAGGTCAAATACTCAGGTGTCCCTACATGAGGAAGTGGACCGCTCACCGGGTCCTAGTTGACTTGGTCCCAAGTCATGTATCTCATTATGCTCCATAAGAGAACAAAGATTGTTGTTGTGACTCTACTGCATACTATGACTCTGGTAACTATCTATACAACTAATAACTACTGAAGGGTGATCTCTACAATGGAATGGCGACAAGTACACCTGTGCATGCACAGCTTATCGCAAGGAGTATGAGGGCATACTTTACGTGGAACTGCGGAATGTAAGTCAAGCTTGTCACATGTGGATTGGTCAATGTCTTCTCATCTCAAATATCTTGGTAAAATGGTGGTAGAACTGGTATATCTAGAGGAGTGGGTGCAAATACTTGGGCAAAGGCTCAGCTCTATCTTACATCTGTGGGTTGTAGAAAAGGAGTTTGGGTTCCTCATGGAAGTCTAGTCATACTGCTCTCGGACTCTAACTAGTTTGTATCTCATCCTCACATGGTCTGAATTAGGTGTACGTCACTCTATCTATGCTAATGTGAGGATCTCTGTATAAGTCAAAAGGGTTAATGAAAAGTCTATGGAGGATAATGTGTGGCTAAAAATATCGGGAGGTCTATGGATATGTCTCTAAGATCATCATGATTAGAGTCCACGACAAGTGGCCAGCCTATAGAATGGTCAATCAATGGCGAGTGTAAGAGATGACTCCTAAATAGTTCTAGTATGATCAGCTAACAGTAGGCATATGTTTCTTAATACTATCCTAGTCACGCACTTCTAAATGGACGGTCTTCAATCAACCTAAAAAACCACTATCCCCCCTCGAGCCTATGAGGACTCATATTGAGGTTTGACATGTGTCTCGTCCATTCATTAATGGTGTGACGTGTCATGCCATCCGATTTGTATTACTAATCTTAACTAATATGACTACATCCATTGTGGTAGACTCACAAGTAAGGCTATCAATCAAGATAAGTATACATTAGTGTCCTTTTATGTGGTCAGCATGGTATGGTCTGATTGAAGTCCCTGTCTGAGTCACTACCAAGTTGGGTTGAAGTCATCACCTCAAGACTAGTCTAGAATCGACTACCTATACTGCAAGCCCTAAACTGTACCGCAAATGTACTTCCTATACCCTGGGCAAAGGCTACGTCCTATGGCTTAGGGTAAGGACTTAATCGTGTTAGTGAAACAGAAGGGAATCACTCTCTCTCTGGATGATAGTCTCTCAGTGACCCACCGTCTAAGCCAAAGACTATAACATGAGTCAGACTCCTTTTGCTGGTTGTGCCAATCACTCAATGAGGTTACTCTGTGTGTTTGATCATCTGCTAACGAACTGACCTATGTACCATGGTTGTGGGGCCATGGATAAACTACCATGGTGACCTAGTATTCTGACAACATTGGTCATCCTATCTGAAGATCATTCTACCATATTGTCTAACTTTGACCATGTACATCCATTTGAAGACAAGCTATCACTGATACTGTCTAATAAGACTCTTGGAATACACATTTGGCCTAAGGGTGCTAGGTTAAGGAAATGGTATGCAAGATAGCTGGTGAAGTTGAACCTTTGCCATCACATGAGCACACTCTCAGTGTTCTTAACTCTCCTCTACATTGTTGATGCCACTATAGCTATACCAAGTCCTTAATCTGACCCTATTCGGCTCCAAAATTGTAACGTCAGTTGTTTGGCAAGGCTAAGAAATCCCTCAAGTAGGTGCCCCCTTGTGGAGTGAGGCAACTACTTGTCCCTAACTTCCACGTTACTACTCCACTCGGTCGGCGGTAGTGCAATACACGAGCAACGGTAATGCCTACTCAATCAGTGGTAGTGCATCACAGACGATGGTTGTGCAACTCAGACTATGGTTATGTATCTCGGATGGTGGTTGTGTAACTTGACCTGCGGTTGTGCAACTCGAATAGCAATCGTGCCGCTTAGTTAATGGTAGTGCTATCCAAGTACTAAAGGTCTATTCCTGATCATGTATATACTTAACCTATTACTATCTCTGCCATGTCTACCTCTGGGTAACTGTCTCCCCAAAGATGGCTGCTAACACCTTGGCTCAAGCTATTCAACCATGCATGTCTGATCCAAAGGGGTTTGGATCATAGTGGTGACAGATACAATGGTAAAATAATACAGAGCTCATATTGATCTCATGAAATCTAGGGTAACTCCTCCTATAAGTACTCACTGGCTCTCAAGTGGCAACAACTAATCTAGCAATGATGGATCGAGTGAAATCCAGTCAAACTTCAAAATTTGTAGTCCAATGTAGTCTCTCTCATCCTCATGGTGTTCATGCCTCTGTCTGGTGACAAGAAGCCAACAGTACTGTCTGGGTAGATATGCACCACTGGAAGAGGGGGAGGCGGAGAAGTGACCATGGGAGTGTAGGTCCTCGCCACTCCTCATCCACTGCTATCTACTAGAAGTGGTTCATCCCAACTCATATGTCGAAGTCCTCATCTGTGCTCCAAGTTCTTGAGTAGCTTTGGTGACAAAGCTATAACCTTCATCTACAAGGATTTGTTTGAGGGTCAAAGTAATCCAAGGTAGACCTCAAACTATGTTTGATCGATCTATCCAAAGTGCTCAGTGGTCCATGGTCATGGTTCACGTAACTATACTAGTGTCTCCCTACTCTAAGCTCCCAAGAGGTACCATCTCTTATATGTCCATATCGCAATGTACACCAAGCCCATAGGAAGGAGGTCTAAAGTGGTGACATGCAAAAGGATAGACAATTGTTCTAATGTACCCAGTACTAGACATATTCTGAACATGTGAACACTCTTGACTCGTCCAAATCTCTATTACAATGAAAGGGAAGGATAGGTCTCTAAGCTATGATGAATGCCTGTGAGATCCTTGTTGGCATCTACCAAAATCTAGATCTCAAATCTATCCATAATTTCTCTATATCTAGATCTCAAATCTATCCATAATTTCTCTATAACTGTAGACACTGAAACATGCACTGTTGAGGTCGAACTAAGCAAAAATGTGAAATCCTGAGAAACAACCAAAGAAAATGACTTTTTGGCTTGACTAAGCCACTTTCACACACATGGCTCAAAATAAGAATCCTTCATCTCAATTGACCAGAACTTGGCTCTAATACCAAACTCTTACACCCCGATTTGGTTCACCTCAGAATCGAATTAGAACTATTAAGATAGAGTTGAGTCATGAATAAATCAATTTATCTGTGAGACACGAACGAGAAAATGGATCGAAACAATTCCCTTGGTGTCTCAAGAATGTAAGGCATTACTAAATATACATAAAAATACATCAAGCATATAGGACAAAAATAACGGTGCGCTGAACTCAAGTTTGTGTAGCATCTATTTGTTCTTCCACCAAAGGCGACCCAACACAGGAACACAAGACCTACATGTAGAATATTAAAAATTTTAGTAACGAATGTCACTAGTCTGAAAAATAACTATAACAAATTGTCAAGTAGAATCTGATACTCCACTAAGAACGATGTATATATATATATATACTCTCCATGTGAATTATCAAAGGCTAACTACTAAGGAGCCATCAAGTTGCACACTCAACAGCATCCCAAACTAAACTCATGCTATGCCACTTTTTGCAAATTCTTCTCTAAAAAATAACTGATCCCACTCATGGGAAAATGTGCATATCCTAAGCCCTCGCCAAACCTCCACATAATGCTTGGCCAAAAGCACAATAGCCAAGTATTCACATGAAGTCGCCTTCAATACCCTTTGATGCCACAAGGTTTGATATTTGTTGTACAACACAATACCCATCTACTCCAATCCTCTCCAGATATGAAGAAACTCAAAACATAGAAATGTTAGGATCCCTCGAGAATGGAACAGCCCTCTCACTAATCTAGAGCTCGCTGCAACCTGCGTATGTGGCTGCTTATGGTATACGCAAGGTCAAATTCACCAACTTTCGGCTCAATGAAAACTCAATAAAAGCTATATTTAGGGCTAAGAAGGGAATCATATAAATAGAAGGTAACGTGAGGTAGAATAAATTCGAAAACAACTCGAGGGATCTCATCTTCGAGGGTTTTTAATAATGAAAGTAAAGTGTGTCTATATAGGTGTTAAGTGGGGTCCAATAAAATACCACTTAGCATGTCCTACGATCTTGAATTCAAACAACAATAGAATAAAGCGGTAAATATGAGAAGAGTCTTAATTAACCTACGGTGAGCTCGAACTCTGAAACCTACATTATAACCCAATGTTAAGTAAAAGACTAACTCTATATGATACATTCTCATGGTGTCTACTCACATCAACAATATCATATATCATGCTCAATCATGAACAATGCAAAACAAATAAATAAACAACTAAACACTTGGCACGTAAATCGAGACATGATAAGCGTTAAACAAACAATAAATAAACTATGAAATAAATAGATAAGATAATTAATACATAAAAATAAACAACACACTAATCATAAAATAATATGATAATTATACTATGTAAGTGTGCGGCTAAGCACAAGTAAATAATAACACATTACAAATAAATTAATAAATAAATAAAAAAATAATAGTTTGATAAATAAATAAATAAATAAATATTTAATATCAATTAACTATGAATAATAATAGTATACCTATCAAATACTTGAATATAAGAGTAAACACAAATAAATAATAATATTCACTCGACTAAATAAATATATAAATTAATTAAATAAAATTTGATCAACATGAATAAGATTAATATTAATAAATTAATATATTATCAATCATAATAAATAATCATACAAGCATTCATTACATACGACAATTATTTAAATAATAAGAATAAAAATACAATGAATAAATGAATAAAATAAATAAACAAATAAGTAATAAATAAAAAATCATAACATCAACATATGTCAAAATATGTGAATATGCATCTCAGCTAACATGGGGGGGGGGGACAAAAAATGAACCAGAAACAAACGAAAAGATACGAAATTGGTGAATGGAATCATCTCGGCTAAACTGGATCGAGTTGGGCTAAGTTAACTCGGTCTGGGATAACTAAAATCTAAAATGATGGGTTGGGTTGGTTGGGTGGATATGGGTTGGCACACTTGGGTACAGGAAACATGATCATAGGCAAGGTGTACACAGAGACAAGGCAAACGGACACGAACGGGCTATCGGTGGCCATTGCCAGAAAATGCCGACAGCGGCGTGGCGGTGGTTTCCATTAATCGTGATTGATAGAGGATGACAAGGCAATGGTGGCTAAGGTAGTCGCCAACAAGCGTAGCTGCTGGTCCACTGAAAAACAGCAGAGAAGTGGGCGAAATCTCCACCAGGTATAGCGACATCGCCAGGGTGATCGTAGCCATGGCAGGCGACGATGGTGGTCTCAAAAGTTCGGCCTCAACAAGGGGAAGCCCGTCTAGGGTGATGGTCGATGGTGTCCTCCTGGCGACAAGCCAAAAAATGGCCGAACAGTGATAGAAACGTCGTCGGGGTAGGTAAGGTGACTGGTGGCAAATGGAATATCTCAGCGAGGGAAAGCTGCCAGGGTTGTTGACCTCTCTAGCAGAGGCTTGCTGGCACCGAAAACTGCCCGAAAGATGGCAAAGGCAATAGAAACTGACTATAAAAATGTTGACGGCTATGGTAATTGTGGTGGGGCCGGTGATGGTGACGAGTATGGGTCGATAGCCAGCCGTGAGGCAATCACAATTGTAT